>JAPWLS010000706.1:0-23168 GCA_028551675.1 Tineola bisselliella
AGTGATTTATCTTGCGACTCAAATGTAATTGATTGAAGAGTTTAACCATTACTCTGTTCGAAATCGAAAGTCAGCCGCGCGACCTGCGGGTGTGGGCGTGGGAGGCTGTGAAACTCGTCGGAAAACCTATGAAAAAAGTGATAGATCTGCGAATGAAAATTTGTTTATATTGTAAATTATTGATGATTAAACGTAAAAATACTCGTCAGCCACTTTCCCGATGGGGGGATCATCGTCAGTCAGAGGTTTGAAGTCGTCGGAAAATTGGAAAATTCAAGTGATCGATCTTCACTTGAAATTAACATACATGAATGATTTCCTTTAAAAGAATCACATTACAATCACAAGAGGCACATTGAGACAGTACAGACTGCGCTGTTTACTGGAAAACTTGTTTTGAAAATGACTGATCCAAAGCATTTCTGTGTTATTTGCTCGAAAAAGAGTGAACCGTTAATTTCATTTACCAGTGATACATTAAACAATAATGTACAGGTTTAAGTATGATTTTAATTCATTTATAACAGTGAAAACGATCGACCCCAGAATTTAAAAAAAAAATTTATTCCAGAAAAATGGGTTTGAGGCAAATTTTATATGTTATTGTTTAACGAATAAAAAAATAAGTCAGACGATTTAGTCGGGGCTTTAACATTGCCATAACAAATGAAAGCCGCTTCATATGAGGGATGCCACGTGTTATACGAGGAACACGAATTCGCGTAATATGAAAACGCGTTATAAAAATACCGTGTAATAGAAGGGATTACTGTATATACTCTATGGTAGGTATTTTTATTACACATATTAACACGCAACTTATAAGGGGAAGTTCACAATGGCGAGTTTCTTAGGACTACAGATAGCGTGAGATTGCAATCGCGTTTGAATGAATTAATTTATGGATTTTAGACTGAAACAGCGAGTTATTCGATGTGTCGAGTTATTCGCGAACATGACCCGGATAAGTTTAGATTTCCTTTTTATACAAAATACGACTTATACTGATTAATACAATCGAGCGTTTATATACAATCAAAATCAAAAATATTTATTTTGTGCAGGCCCTTTAGTTTCTTGCGTTGCTAGTCAGAATCTACGAGATTTTGGAAAAGATTATGACAAGAAGAAATCACAAGAAACTCGCCAATCATAGCCTGTACAATATAACGTTAGTAGGTACAATTCTTGCTTAGCTATAATTAAGCATCTTAAAACATTAATACAATTAATGTAAATAAAGCTAGTACCTAAGTATATAAGCACACCAACATACGCACAATCATCTCAGTCACACTAGGTTGTCATCAAGATAGTCATTTATCTTATAATAAGCCTTTCTTTAATACGCTCCTTAAATAAAGGCGTAGGCAGAAAGTACAAGAAGCGCGTTCACAAATGACTATTACTAATTGAAAAATAGTAATAAATCATTTATTTCAACCTTTGACCTTTAATACAAATCAGTATGAACAAACAATTCTATAACTTATAACAATAAACTGTTGTGTACGTTATTCATTTGTTTAAATGGCGATCGAATTTCGGTGACGTCATTGTTGAAAAAGTTGTTAGAACTCTTGTTCCAATGGAATAAGTAATAAAAAACAATTGAAATAAACAGGTTCTTTTGTTTTTATATTACTTTATCTTTTGTTTTAAAAATGTTCGTTATGAGATCAGAAGAATTGCTCGTTATAGGAAAGTAGTAAGTAATCAGAAAATAATTCGTTATATCAAGTAATTTGTTACAATGCGGTTCGTTATGCAGAGATTAGGTTGGTCTACGATTCGTTTTAACAAGGTTTAAAAAAATTATTAATCTCAGCTTTACGTAGGTACTAATCTGCTTTCCCTGTTGTAGCGAACGATTAAATAAAATAGAGGTAAATAATACTTTCTTTTTATATTTTGCAAAGATTGAAAATTCGTTATAACAAATGTATTCGTAATGTAAAGGTATATTTTGCATTAGCTCTTACTGGCAGTTCTAGGGAATTTCAAAAAATTCGAAATAGTCGAGAAAACCATTATATGGAGGGTAACTACCCGTTTGGTGCAAAGAAATGATTCATAGTTAACTTCACGAGTATACGATTAATATCAATCAATTTCAACAAGTCAATTTGACTCATTATACAAGGGAGTTAAATTGATTTTTAAAATCTTCATTATCTAATTTGTGGTATGTAATGTAATCTTTGAAATGATACACTATTCTAAATTTAAAAAAAAGTATTTGCATAAACTTTAGTGCCACAACCGGTCTGGAGGACGCGACAGGATCGAGACTAAAATATGTCCAAGATCTTTTTATAGAGCGGTCGTGACCGGGTGATGAGGGACGAGGACGAATTCGCGAATTAAAGCAGACACAAGCATCCGCACATTGCTATTTATATTTATTATAAAACAAATGCTTATTACGTAAATTCTCCGCAAAATATATCGCGACAATTTTAGACTGTTTTAAAGGCACGTTTACATTGATGGCAAGTTCAACGAATAATGTAAACGCACCATAGCTGTAGCCATTGTATGAAAACAGATGTTATTATATATTGTGGTTAAACTAGTGTTTGAGCTTGGTTTACTAAAATAATTTTTTTTACTGATATTAATGTTTTATAGGAATCTATATATTTTATATACATATATATTGTTAATATAACATTTATTATTGTAACCACTCTGCAATCGGATTTATGAATTGTTATTTACTTTTTTTTCTGAATTAAAATTCAGTTTTTTTATTATTATTATTTTATGTACTACAGGTTATGATTGTCGAGTTTCTTGTGGTATTCTTCTCGTCCTAGCCTTTCCGAAGTCACGGTAGAGTTTTACTACGAGCAAGTGCACGCCTTTAGTGCCTATGCTAATAAAGCATTTTCGTTTTTATTCATATATCTTAGCATATGACCACACTCCGCCTGATATTAATCTAGAGTCTAGAATCTAGAGAGAGGTCCATGAGCGAAAACAACCACAGTTTCCACTATGACTGACACTCTTCTCATTATTCCGACTACCTCCGAGCTTATTCCGACTACCTCCGAGCTGATTTCGAAACAGGTCACTTCACGGGTGTGCTTGAAAGTAGTGCCACTACCCCAGGACACCATACTGGGTTAAAAACCAGTCTGCCTACCACTCTTTAAGTATCTAATTAACTATTGATGTTTATTTGGAACTAATTTAAATTACGTTATACACATTAATATATCTCTTCTTTTGTTTTATTTATTCTAATAATAAATGGCGGTTTTTCAATTTAAATTTAGAAGTTAATTTTGACGTAATGTTTCTTTTGTTTTTTTTTTTATAGACGTTATATGTTATTTTAAAGTGGTCAAAATTTTAAACCTTTTAATAATAATAATAAATTCTTTATTGAACAAAATCACAAAACTTTAGGAGATGTGGGCGATGATGTTATAAATAGTGCAGAAAAATAAAATAATAAAAATAAATACAAAATAATACACAATTAACCTATTACATGACATAATATATTTAATTAATGTGTATTCGGCCTAATACGAACCAACAAAGTTTTTTATCATTAGTGTTATTTTTAAAATCAATTTCAGTGTTATAATTGTCAATCTTAGAGTGTTTCGCGCCAAGAATTAGACGCTAATATTAGACTTTGTGCAATTGCAAAAAAGCGACTTGAAATTGTTCTTTTATATACAGTGTAAACTGTATATAACGACACTGAAGGGACCATGACGTTATAGAGAGTTGACGTTAAATGGAGAGAAGGAAAATATGAATCAGAAAGGTAAAAAGTTTATTTTGGACTAGTGATGTCGACGCTTTAAGGAGTTTGTCGTTAAATCGACGTTATATGGAGTTTAGACTGTATCTATTTTTTTTCTTAATAACTTCTAAACGAACGTGTACCGTGAGTTACCTACTATGAAAATAAAAAAATAATCGGTTCGTTCCATGTTACTTCGTAATTTTCTAAGAAAAATACCTACTATATATACCTACTTATACTTATATATATGTAGGTATATAAATTCAATTGAAATACGTCAATTTACTAGTTTTAAAATTTGATTTCAAGCTTGCTTTAAACAAGTGATAGATTATATTATTATTCATCCTCCTTATCATGATCTAATTATCTATATTAATTAAGTAATCCAATATTTCTTAGAATTTAGCGCAGGTGAATGAACTTTCCATAGAGTTAAGAAGTTTAAAGAGACACAGGATGCTATTGACTCCTTTGGTTACATAGAGTAATGCATAATTAAGATAGGACATTTATAATAATAATAATTACACTAGTTTACAAGGTTTTTGTCCTTCAAATGAAACGTTTTTTTTCTTAACAATTGAGGTGCACTGAGTTTCAGAAAAATTATAAAAAAAATCTAACACGTCATTTTGAAATAACCAAAATATGCATCTTTAAGTGATTCCGTTATGGGATATCCTTTTTTAGATATTATAAATTCACCACACACATAACAAAAACGATCAGGATGTACTTTACACAACCTTTTTGACATTGTAAAAACAAATATTTATTTAACTAAACACTACACAGCATCAAAATTTTAAAATAAAATCGAAACCAACTTATGGGTAGTTTGAAAATAAGATGTAATAAGAACTTGATTTATAGACGTGATAGAAATAAAATAAATATATGTTTGCGTTTAGTTATTACTACTAAATACAACGATATGGAATACATTGAAAGGACATGACTTTTATTTTAATTTGTAAACTAGTGTTATTATCAGTTTTATTAGCACGGTAATAAAGTTGACCTTGATGCACGGAATGTGTCTTGGACATTCATTGGGTCATGTCCAACTTTTTTTTAAGTTGCAAGAAAAAAGTAGGTATTACATACTCTTCATGCGCGCGACTCGTGATTATCTAGTATTAACTAATATCGTTATACTTTCAAATATTTCTAATTTTAGTTTCAATACTATATAAACTCTTTACTGTAGGACTAGAACAGCCATTCTCAAAGTGTGTTCCGCGGAACCCTAGGACTAAAATAGTACAAAAAATACCTACCAAAGGGAGATTATAAGGTTACATCTAAATATTTCAACTAAATATTACGTAATATTACATTGCAATATGACTATTCATAAATACATATAAATCAGTTTTTTATAATTATATTAAGGCTTCTTCCTTCACCAAAAAACTAGACTAGAACATAGAAAACCCGGAATTAATATATAATTCTTTTTTTTTTAAATATCATTTGTTTTTTTCTATATAACAAACCGCTGCTAAACCGTTTTCTTGAATTATGTATTGGTGAAATACACACGTGAATCCCTACAATAGTTCTAAATAGCACGCGCTCATTTTTCATGTGCGTACACTTACACAAACAAACATGGCCACGTTGTTTTATACTATGTAGTCATATATGTATAACTAATAATATGGAAACGTTTGCTTCTCAATCATAATATAAAGTAGATTGGTATGACACAAAATATAGGTAGTAAAAAAGTAGCTTTTTTAAAATTAACAAAACGCGAGCGGTCTTTTGACCGAAAGGTTTTAAAAATTAATTTTAAAACGGTAACCTAATGTTTCAATATAAAAGTAGAGCAGTCATTTGACCGCTAATTATTTTAATTTTGAGGTTTACTTTAAAACTATAAAATGATACATTTATTTCAAAAATATTTCGGTATAATTGTATACGTATAATACATTAAAAAAAATTACATACAATCTATTCTGAGACATTTAAGTTTTAAAAATGGAATTCTAATAAAACAAAATTACAAATCTCACTTACCTCTGAAGTCTTTAATTTTGATAATAAAATAATCCGTATTGATTGAAATTCACGCCCCGCTTCAGTTGAATTATTGCCAAGAAAAATGAAAAGAACGAAAGAAAAAAAAATTCAAACGAAACCAATTAAACCATTAATAGTTTAATTTTGAAGTTAAAATGAGCTCCGAAAGAAACGCGCTACAGAAAATAGTTTTATAGGATTTTTATACATATTAATTTGTAAACGCATGAGAAGGTATTATCAATACATAAATAATAATATTTAATTGCGCGGAAGTACCGCCTGACACGAGCTTGGCAACTGCGCCGATGTAATGCACTGAACTCAACCCATCTGCGGACGCTATTTTCATAACGACTCGTAGCACTATGATTTGCTTATAAAGCAAAACTGTTCTGCGTTCGCCCGTCACTTAACTTTGTATGGGGCGCCGAAAGACGAACCTATCGGTGAATAGCGGAATCAATGTTACCCAAATTTAATACCATATTAATTATTAACGTGTTATCTTCAAAATCATTGCCACACTACTCGATATGTCATTCAAATTTACTGGAGAGGGCTTAAAGATAACAGTCAATAAAAAAACAGGACATTTTTAAATAATACTTAGAAATATAAAAGGATATCGAACTGAAGTTCGTCTAACAGATAAGCCTGGTTATTATTTCATCACAAAGGCTGATATGAACTTTGGTCGCTAAACATTATACAACTAGATACCTATAGTCACCAAGTTCGTGTAACCTGTCCATAACAGTTCCCAGTATTTTTCCATGGTATAATTATAAATAACATAGTACTGGCTATCTTTTATGCTAAGTCGCAAAGGATGACTCATCATAATTGTCAAATAATCAGGTTTCTTCCACAAGAAAAAATGCAAAGTGATACTTGGAATATGAAACGTGTGCCAAGTTGTATACAGGTAGCTCTTTTGCGGGATACGGGAGATAAAATTTAACTACAGATTGTATTTACTTGTCATTAAACTATACCCATCGGGGTTATCGACTAGACGATTTATTATTCCAAATACAAACGAGAATCTTCAAATGGATACAGATTGGACTTTGGACTGGAAAAAACAATCATTAGAAAGGGATAACTATATTCTTATCGTGTCCAAGTTGAGGCATGTGTGAAAGGGATGCAGATATCCCGTTTGCCGTTCACGACACCGCGATCGTTTCTCTTTCTATCGCTTATATACCTACAAAAACTGTATCCATTTGCAAATCGCCGTGTGTATTCGTATATTTATTTTTAAAAAAACAAATGAAATTAATTATTGCACTGAGCTTAAAAGGTTATCCCTTCATCCTTTCCAGAATTTCGTGTATGTGGTGGACTTTGCCCTTAATGGATTAGAGATTTTGGGATACGTCGTTAAGTTAAGTTTAATAATGTTTTAATAAATAATAACTATATCGAATTTGCTTTATAGTTTTGAAACATGCTCTATACATATACTTACTTCTATATGTATGTATATGTGTGTGTTTGTTTGTGTGTGTGTGTATGTGTGTGTGTGTAAAAGCATGTGATTGGACACTAAGCAGACAATCGTAATCAATAAAAATTTAGTAATTGTCATTGATATATTAATTGACTCTTATTACGTATTATAAATGTAGCATTTATGTGGTAACAAATATGTCGAGGTTATTGACCCTGTAGTTTTAGGTTCGAAACAGATGATCTAGTCGAGACGCGTCTACAATATCAACCTCGAGCGTATAACCAAACCGGTATAACAGAAGCTGTTATCAACTTACGGTACGTACACCAGTTTAAAGTCAATCGGAGTGCGTTCAAGAAATACGCAAATAAAAATAGCTCGAATAATTCTGGCTATTTTGAAAACACCAATTTTTTTTCATTTCCTACCACATTTACAATGAAAAACACGTGACATCCCAATTTAAATGTCAATTTATTATTTTAGTTTTAAAAGACACAAAAAATCTATGACAGTAGGTACAATGTAAATATGTTTATAATTAGATATATTTATAAAAACATATTCTTTAACTTTAGTTATTAGACACGACAGCTATAGCTCAATATTTATTTAATCGATATCGAAAACTATCTAAAAGAAATAAAATTCAGAACAGCGCCATCTAGTGAAATCCATTGGAACTATTGTGCAATCTTGCCACTTAATAGTGGTAGGCAGAACTCGGTTCTTATAATTCTGGTAAGATGGAACCCTTTTAAATTTTTGACTGCGGATTGTCTACTGTCAGGTCATTATAAAAACAATTGAATTTAATTAGTGTTAAATCGCTAATAAATTAAAATTAGAATATTAATATATTGAATATAATAATTTATTTAATTTATATTTACACTAGCTTTTACCCGCGGCTTCGCTCGTATTTAAGTCATTAAATAAGTATCAGAGATCATTTCAATAGGATTGAATCAATATGATTCCAAATATCTGAAACTATAGTCAGTTGGAAACTATAGTAAAATATAAAAAAAAAAGTATCCTATGTTACTTCTAGTACCACCAAAAATATGTGTACAAAGTTTCATGATGATCGGTTAAGTAGTTGTTGCGTGAAAACGTAACAAACAAACTCACATTCACATTTATAATATTAGTAGGGATTTATATTTGTATTTATTTTGACGAGTAATTTTGACGCGCTCTATTGAAGCTCAATTACTAAACAAAAAATTGTTTTTAATTGAAAAATAATAATAGACGTCATTACATGCGTACTTTATTGATTCTTAACCATCGGTGCACTGTCTTTTTATTGTATTCCGGCATTGGACCTCACTGTGACTGATATTAAGTAAAAGAATTATAATAAAAAATGCAATGATATTATTATTATTACAGAGGTAAGGTCTGCACAGTTACAGTCTACTCCAGTGGGCTTATCACGAATTTTAGTCTGAAATTTGAGCAGGCCCACCGCGTGCGGATTTGGAACTACAATATTTTAGATACTTTTTATTAATTTTCGAACGTCTCGATCTTTCGTTCATTTGATAGATTGCTGGTGCTCGTTAGTCGTTACTAAAAATTCATGATCCCGATTGCTAACGGATCCGTTTTACTTGTGACAGCTCGATTCGAAAGCCAGACTAAATTCGTGATAAGCTCACAGTATGCCTATTTAAGCAAACCAACGCGACTTCACCGGTTACACTTGAGTGTACCTAAGTACTTGCCCAGAATGGCTAGATCAGCGGTTCTCAAACTTTTTTGGCGAAGGACTTTTTCCTTAATATAATTATAAAAAACCGATTTATATGTATTTATGAATAATCATATTGCAATGTACTATTACGTAATATTTAGTTGGAATATTTAGATGTAACCTTATAATCTCCCTTTGGTAGGTATTTTTTGCAGTATTTTAGTCCTAGGGTTCCGCGGAGCACCACTTTGAGAATGGCTGGGCTAGATAGATAGATCTAATTTTTAAAAACTTATTATTAATATTTTTAGAAAAACTTTTTGCGATTAATTAAGGGAGCAAATGTAAAAATATTTAAAGTAATAATTTCTTTCTACTATTCCATTCTTTTCTTTTTATTTTTGTTTGCTCCGAAAATTCACGTATCGTTTTAAAAAAAAGACATTTTCGGTGTTGAAAATTTGCTACAGTTTTTGTTTAGCAAAAAACTTCTCTTTGCGAAAAAGCATAGTGAGTTTTCATGCCTTTGTGCCTCTGAAATGTGACGATTGTGAAATAAATTTTGAAACAGCACACTCTATTTTTCTCTTTCCTCAAACTCAATTCGATTTAGATTTAGAAGTATTATTTGGTTTTAAATGGAAGCCCAAAAAAAAATTTTTTTAACAACAGATTTTACTTTAAAAATTAATGAAACTGTAAACTTACCACAACAGGGCAGTTATTTCAACAACACGTCTAACTTTAGTTAAGCTAATCTGCGGTTTAACTAACGGTTATTGTGTGGAGCACCTAACACATATGGGTTACGGTCAACACTGCATTAGAAAAATGATCATATGTATTTTTTTGTACTCAAAACTGTTCTGGTTCATTCTGTAACCATGAGCGAAAACAATTGCCAACACTGACACAATTCTGCAGTCACCATAATGTGGATTTTAACATTGAAAACGCAATTATTTCGTAAACATCAACATTTTTAATTCTGCTAGTCACCGGCAGGTTCGCAACTGACAAAGGTCGCACATGGTTGACAGTACACATTCCTTTCGTGATTTCTCAGCTACTCATAATCCCGAAACTAATTGGCTAGTAAATAATTCAATCAGTAAATTTCGATTAAACTGGCATATTAGTGTTATTTCATTATAGGGATGTAAAGTACAATTATTTATTTACAGGCTACGATTGGCGAGTTTCTTGTGGTCTTCTTCTCGTCATACGCCTTTCCGAAGCCATTATAGATTCTAACGATGAGCAAGCGTATGCCTTTAGTGCCTATGCTAATAAACGATTTTCATTCATTCATTCATTCACTTAAAAAAATACAATACAAATAGCAAAAAAATCTTATTATTAAATTTAAATAAAACTAAACAGTTACAGAATAACCCATCAAAGGAAATGAGGGGACACGAGATTGGCAAATAAAGTAGATACAATGACATGATATTTGATGATCCCCTGCGATCAACTTGATAAGTATGTGTAATCAAATGTTGATTCATATTTTTCTAAGTAACTATCATTTTTCATGAGTAAAAACAGGAAACTTTAAAGCAGAAATAATAGAAACTCCATGTTGGCGATCGCAACCTCCTTTTTATTATTAGGAAATAGAATAAGTTTTATAAGAAAATACAATTGTCAAAGCTGTCAGTCTGAAATAAAACACTGAAAAAGAAGAGGGCATTTTTCCTTACTCGGACTCAAATATCTATATATATAAAACTCAAAGGTGACTGACTGACTGACTGACTTAGTGATCTATCAACGCACAGCCCAAACCACTGGACGGATCGGGCTGAAATTTGGCATGCAGGTAGATGTTATGACGTAGGCATCCGCTAAGAAAGGATTTTGATCAATTCTACCCCCAAGGGGATAAAATAGGGGATGAAAGTTTGTATAAATCTTATTAGATTTTCGACTGATTGAACTGAAATTAAAGATGAGAGCTACTATGATGAAGACGTTTTTACACACGCTAAACAAAAATAAAGCCGCAAAAACTACACCTAATTAATAATAATACTTCTTAACGGGAGCGAAGCCGCGGGCAACAGCTAGTATTAAATATATTGCAAAACTACCAGCAATACTCCATGTTTTCTCTTTCCAAAGATTATATAGATTTTAAAGAAAATTATTTAAAATTATTTTGCTTTACGTGGCATCATCAGGATACGTGAAGTGGCGAAACGCGTCGAGACAAGTTATTGAATGTTGTAGCGGGAATTATAAGCAAAATAATTTTAAATAATAAATATGGATTTCCGCAAAGTAACGCCTGAAACAACCAATTATACATAGATTTTGAATATTATTATAAGATAAATGACTATATTGATGACAACCTAGTGTGACTGAGATGATTGTGCGTATGTTGGTGCGCTTATATACTTAGGTACTAGCTTTATATACATTAATTGTATTAATGTTTTAAGATGCTTAATTATAGCTAAGCACAAATTGTACCTACTAACGTTATATTGTACAGGTTATGATTGGCGAGTTACTTGTGATTTATTCTCGTCTGTTCTTTCTGACTATAAAGGGCTCATACAAAGTAAACTTCCATCAAAACGATCTTCAATATATAATCCGTTAAGTTACTAGACTAAAAAGGTATTACAAAGAGACTAACAGTGGTTCCTTCTTGTTATAACCACGATCTTTGCTAAGAATTACAAAGAAGAATATAAATATGTTGTTTATTCTAGAAGAATAACTATCTATCTCTCATATTTACATTACAAGTCCTATTAACACAGTCGAAACTAGAAATTTGCAATTTTATTTTAAATAAAAAAAAAAAGTTCTTAATGGTTCCTGCGATACTCATTATGACAATGAAGAATGTACACAAACAAACTATGCACAATAGCTCTCCTCTAAAATTATGGTTTTGTAGATCCTTGTTAATAGCCGATTTATAACATTGTTAAAGATGTATGTACACACATGTCCCCCTTTTATAACAGTATTATTGGGGTCAAACAAACAAACAAATTATTGCAATAAATCAATGTCTACTTAGGGTTACTATATTTTTATTACGACATCCGTTTCTGACCCCATATTGTGGAAAATTTTACAAATTCGACCGTTCATGCCAATGTACCCGATTATTTATTTGACAATGTAGCACATCGGGGTTCATCATTGAAGTTCATTTAACAAAAAGGAGACACAAATCAGTGCAACTTGAATACAAAATTATGGGCATTATTTTACGACCAGTACCTACTTTAAAACTGAAGGTAGTTTTCGAAAAATAAATATTCGTATCCTTAAGCCAGCCATTCTCAAAGTGTGTTCCGCGGAACCCTAGGGCTAAAATACTGCAAAAAATACCTACCAAAGAGAGATTATAAGGTTACATCTAAATATTCCAACTAAATATTACATTGCAATATGATTATTCATAAATACATATAAATCAGTTTTTTTTATAATTATATTAAGGCTTTTTCCTTCGCCAAAAAAGTTTGAGAATCGCTGCCTTAAGCCAATATGAAGTAGCAATTGTCTCTACTTATGGACTGTACACAAAATAACGCACACAATAAACAAAAATACTGTAAACAAACGACAATCTTCAAATGGATACAGATTGGACTTTGGACTGGAAGAAACAATCATTAGAAAGGGATAACTATATTCTTATCGTGTCGAAGTTGAGGCATGTGTGAAAGGGATGTAGAGTATCACTTATATACCTACAAAAACTGTATCCATTTCGGATTTCAAAATCGGCTTGTGTAGCTAGAATAATAAAAAAACGTAAAACCTTGATGAATCAATAAACTTAATAAAATAATGATATTGTGGCGGTCGATTCTACAAGCCGAAAATACTTATTTAAGAAGATTTGAGGTTTTGACGTTTAGTCTGTCAGTGTCATCTTTCTTGTTTCTTCTGATCTTTTTATCGCCACAATGCATTGTGATAATTATATTTTTAAATCCATTTTAATCAGCAATATTATTTCACATAAGTATCGCTAAAATATAATATTTATTAAATAAGAGAATAATGTTTTAGGTTACAAATAAAATTATTAAAGGATTCACTTTTGGGAGACAATGTGAATCGATGGAGCTTATCTTATGTTGGCGGGATGCTGATATAAGTACGGAGTTCGAGTATTGACTGGTAAATTCGAAACGAGAAGTCATAAATGAATATTGCAACGAAAGGAGATACTTTCAAGTATCTATGTATGCACTAACTGGCTTTAGGTTATTTAAAAAAAAATACAATAAAAAAGTACAATACTAACTTTTACGATTACAAGCAGAATGTTCCAAAATAAACTGACGTGTGGGTGAATGTGCTTCTATTGAAGTTAGTAAACAAGTTATTTGCTAAATTTACTTTTTGGGCAGTTTTACTGATGTAGGTAGACCGCGCTTTTTTATTTTGAAACAACTTTTTCAAGTTTGGGATTTTATTCTGTACGAATGTTTTAGTTATACGAAAGCAATAATGTACATGTTATGTACTAAATTATTGTTTTAGGACACTACTCTTAACACACTTTGAGTCGGTAGGCAAACAAAATAAACTGATATGCGTAGCGAACTAAATTCTCTAAAAGTTGCAAATTGCAAATCCAATCTATACACTAATATTATAAATGTGAATGTGAGTTTGTTTGTTACGTTTTCACGCAACAACTACTTAACGGATCATCATGAAACTTTGTACACATATTTTTGGAGGTACTAGAAGTAACATATAATGTAAGTAAATCCACTATGTCGTAGAAGAATAGCTGCAGTATAGGGGCATTGTCATCCTATTGTATACCTACGGGTAAACATAAAATGACATAGATTATGTCCAAGCTTTATTATCTATAAGTTATTCATCTAACGTGTAATATGATTTTTGAATAAGTTTGAAGATCTTGTCTCTACTACATATTTTATTATATGAAAGTAGTGTTTTTTTGATGGGTTATTTTGCATAAAATTATCAAATTACTTTCCATCAGTTTGAAAACGGCTACCGTCACATACATTTTCATTATAAAAGCTTCTGTGACGGAGTGGTCTGTTTTCTTTTAGATATTTATTACATATTATATTAACCACGCACTTTAAAATTATGACCAAATAAAGAGAAATAATTAAATCACAAAATATATAAAAATCGCATAAAAAAGTTCACTCTCGACTCATCAACAGACAATAAGGATTATTCTTTCATTAAAACTTTAAACCCTGATTAAGATATTTTTATTTGCCGTCCGGTTAAATCTTTTTATTATTGGTATTTATATAATTTATTTTTAATAGCATTCATTATCTGTAAGACAATAAAACGGGGCAGTGGAGATAACGGCCTGGTGTTACTAATTTACCATTTAATCAAAGGAAACAGAATAATTTTAAAGCGTCCGCAAGTAACTTATTAGGGAATTATATTTGACAAAAACTTTAGTTAACAAATAGTTGAAATACCAACCCGGAGGAAACTGACTCACGGACACTTTATCAGAGAGTTTATCATTTTTAAATATTACTTTAAAGCAATTATTGGGTGTGAACGTATCTTTAAACTAAATAATAATTACGTACGATGCAAAATAATAAATTTTAAATTAAATAATAGCTTATAATTGTATAAGAAACATGCTGTTGTATTTATTATTATTTTTAAACGTTGCCTCGGCGACTTTGTACCATGAAACATCTGTGTTAACTTTTAGACCGACTCCGACTCCGGTCATCGGCGAATATTTCGGTTTTAGTGTTATTATACGGAACACAACGAGCAAGGAGTAAGTACAATTCACTTTTATTAAATAAAATAGTCTAATAGTTTTACTCTACTAACTTCATTCCCCGTTTCCTTTGACCTCTTAAGCGAAAGAAATACAGTAATATTTTAGCATACAAAACACAAACTTTGAGTAATTGGCGATCTTATCACCAATTATTAGTGGATAATGCAAATTAGGATGATACATCTCTTTAGCCCTGCATCCCTACCTTATCTTAAACAACGCTTCCAATCTCTCCATCTCTTCCAATACTATTCTCTTCGTTCTTCCACTAATCAAACTCTACTGGTTCCTTCTCACACTACGTTCTTCTACTCAAATTCCTTCACTGTGGAAGCTATGTCTCTGGAATAATTTAACTTTATCTATTAAATCTACATCATTACCTCTCTCCTTCTGAATAATATTTGAATGTATGTTCATTATGTATTTAGTTTACTTATATTTATTGTATTATAGTCTTCCCCAATTGCATTGTCCGATACTAACACTGCTTCTGCTATGACAATTTAGTCCGGTCAATTTAGACCAAAAAATGAGAGTGAAGTTACATAAAGTCCCAACAAGCTGAACTTCAGTGAAATTGTTCAAAACATAATTATAAACAATGTCTAAAAGTTCCCCATCATTCCCGTGTATGGAAAAATTTTTATTCAAGGTCAAAGGTCAAAAAAATGAGTTTTTCGCGATTTTCAGCAAAACGGTAAGTAACTTTATGTAACTTCGAATGTCTAAATTGACCGGACTAAATTGGTTATCTGGAAGAAATTACTTGTAGTGATAAGATCGCCAATTGCTCTAAATTTGTTTCATATGTGTATTATTATTATTTACTAGCTTTTACCCGCGGCTTCGCTCGCATTTAAGTCATTAAATAACTATCAGATATCATTTCAATAGAACTATACTCAATATTTTACTATAGTCAATTGGAAACTATAGTAAAAATATATATATTTTTTAAATAAAAAGTATCCTATGTTACTTCTAGTACCTCCAAAAATATGTGTACAAAGTTTCATGATGATCGGTTAAGTAGTTGTTGCGTGAGAACGTAACAAACAAACTCACATTCACATTTATAATATTAGTAGGGTATATATATTAAGGTATATAAGCAAAATAAGTACTTACTATTGTAATAAGGCGCTATTACAAGTGTTCCAATTGGAACTTGCATATTATGTAAGGGAATTAAATAGAATTCTTTTTAATTTATTTGATTAATAGTATAAATGCATTTCAGACTCGTCGTCGGTGCTCCAAAGGCTAAGTACAGCACCGGAATAGTATATTTGTGTGAGATTGCAATTGAAAAGAGTGACGTTGAGTGTGTTCCTTATCCCAGCAAAAAGAGTAAGTTTTATACGAATTACTATTGTTTGTTATAGTTATTACTATGTAATCAGTACTTGATATTTCAGAGACAGAGGGTGTGACTCTCAAACAGAATGATATGTGGTTTGGAGCTGCGATGGCTTCTTATAAGAACGATCTCATTGTAAGTAATACCTATCTAATACTAAACATTATATTGTAGTCTATGATTGGCGAGTCTATTGTGACTTTTTCTCGTCATATGCCTTCCCGAAATCTCGTAGATTCTGACTAGGCGCAAGAACCTAAAGAAACTACGCGAAATAAACATTTATGATTTTGATTTGAATACAATTTTTTTTATTTAAAAAGTGAATATATATTATTATTATTAGTAACTGTCAATTAGTTTGAATAATTATTATTATGTCATATACAAATTTATACAGAATAATTTTCTTTAGTTTTTAGTCCCACATTTTCAGCTTCAATCGTTCAATGAAAATGAAAATCGTTTATTAGCATAGGCACTAAAGGCGTGCGCTTGCACATCGTTAGACTCTACCGTGACTTCGGAAAGGCGTATGATGAGAAGAAGACCACAAGAAACTCATCAATTGAATCATTCTTATATTTATATAAAATGTTTAATGGTTCTTAGTTAGTCAGATCTTATATGTGAAATAGTAGGAATGCATGATCCAAATTTAGGCCGAGTGAAACCGCAAGATAACTGCATCAAACGTATGCCGAATATACTCTGTGATTACTTTGTTGTGCGATGTAATACAATTGTATATTATGTAGTACCTATAGGGTGTATCAAAAGAACGTTTATATTTTTAGCTTAGACTTGCAAAATATAAACTTTCTTTTAAGACACCCTATATAATAATGTAATTGTTTTAAATCATGTAACATGACACAATAGTAGTCCATATCTTTTCCTTCCATTCGCCTAATAGTTGTGATTCATTTTGTACATCAGTAAATATTTTTACAAATGTGTTCTTTTTTTAAAATCATTTGAAATTAAAGAACACAAAATTTATATTGTTTTTTTTTTTATATAAATATAATAATTAAATCAAAGCTTATGAAATATTGTTCAAGTTTAAAAAAACTGTATAAAATAATTTTTTTTTTTACAAAGGGCCCTTGTACTAGGTTAAAAAATATGTATTACTGGTTTAGCCAAACTTGTGTGAGATAATAGTGTAGATTAAAATTGATTAAAAATATAATTATCACAATGCATTGTAGCAATAGAAAAGATCAGAAGAAAAAAACAAGAAAGATGACACTGACAGACTAAACGTCAAAACCTCAAATCTTCTTAAATAAGTATTTTCGACTCGTAGAATCGACCGCCACACTGGGTACTTCGGTTACTGTGAAAATAAACAGCTCAGCCTGATTGTTCATATCAGATTGTGTTCGAGTCGAGAAAGGATATAATATTTTATACTAATTCAGTAGATGATGGAATAAATAAATAAATTAGTTGCAATTCACGGTTTTTTTTTCTAATTACTTTTCCATGGAATATAGCTTGTATTGTTAATAAGGATCTGTCATATTGTCCTTTACAGATAGGTGCTCCGCGTTGGTTTCAACCTTATAGAGACACACATTATTTACAGCAGGGCCTTTGTTACGTCGTGGGAGAGGATTACGTCAAAGTCTTAAAACCATTGAGTGACATGCGTGAGTTAATATGTGACTTATCGGGAATTCATTTAATCCAGTGTTTCCCAACGTGGACCCTACGCCCCACAGAGGTCAATTCGAAAATGGACTCGACACGAATTTAACCCTTTCACTCCGGCTTAAATGCAATGCTAAATTATTAAAGGAAAATTATTAGGCATAATTTCGCTTGACGAGACCAAAATATCAACTAGGTGTTTGGTTATATAGGAGGGGCATAAGAATTTTAGAAAGGCTAGGGTGAGACATGATACAAAAAAGGTTGGGAAACACTGATTTAATCAATCAATGCGGTTGTAATGAATACAATATCTGTTACTACAAAACCACTAATACGTCGAGATAATGTATATTAATAAAATATTACAGAACAGCAAGCAATTTTATTACACAATCCAAGAAAGGCATATTCGGAATACGTTAGTGGAACACACTTGAATTATTACGCTTATGGACAAGCCGGCATTTCTATAGATATGATTGAAGACCAAGTTATTATAGGGGCACCAGGAATAATGCAGTGGACAGGTATTTTTCTCCATAATAAATCACTATTGTCTAATGTAATGAGTGGTAACAATTACCACTGGAGTCTGGCAAGCAAGTCAAAATTAGAAAAAAAAATTAACTGACATTAATTTTGAAAATAAATCCTGACATTTTATCACTTCGTTTTCTAATACTACCAATCTACCGTTGACCGCTCTTTTAATGAAAAAAATTATTTACTTATAATTTCAGGTAGCATAGTCCATTATAAGAAAAGGCAAAGGTATGCCTATTATAGGCAATTGGAAACGCCCAATCCATATTATACTGAACAACTTGGTCCTGACAATTATTTTGGTAAATATAAAAAAATACAAGCAAATATAAATACTACCACGGTTATATACCTACTAATTGGTTCTTGAATGAGTTTAATGAATCTGTAAAAAATATTTGAATTGAAAAAGCCATCCTACGTGAGCGAATTTTATTTCGCACTTTAATTTGTTTGATGGTGTTGAAAATTATTGTCGTTTTATATTTAGGTTTCAGCGTCGCTCTTGGATATTTCCTAACGAAAGAAGTAGCTTATATTGCAAGTGCACCGAGATCTAATAGAGGATTGGGTTCCGTATGTTTTATTTGACCCTTGATATGCCATCAATTCTACTAGAACTTTAGTCAAATATTTTAATTACAGGTTTTAATATTTAATCAACCCGAATCTTCTGTCGCACCTCTAAAAATAATAGCCGAGATCATTGGTGAGCAACTGGCATCTTATTTCGGCGCGTCGTTATGTGTCGTCGATTTTAACAACGATGGCAAAAGTGATCTTCTCGTTGGTGCACCTAATTTTATTAATGACGACGAACTTCCCTTTGATCAAGGAGCCGTCTATATTTATCTGTCTAGAGTTAACGTGAGATATTATTGCTTATTATATATCGAAGTAAATATATTTATACATATACAGGGTGTCCCAAAACTCAACGATAAGCCGGCACCAGTGGGTGGACCCGCTCTTCACTGCTCGAGAAAAAATAAGAAAAAAAATATATCTAATTTTTTTTTTTAAATACTAAGTAAATTCTGAAAACCTTCGAAAATTGACACCCTATATGATATTTTCAAGTGCCACGACCACAAATTTACAAATATTTCAGATTTTTTTTTTGTATCGGCAACTTAAGTAGTACTGCTATCCATTATAACCCTTACAAATTTCAGAATGCCTGTAGTTTTTACACAAAAATGAATCAAATTTCTTTTTTTCCCTAAAATTTTGAAAGATTTTTACCTTCGGTCCACTTTAAGTCATCGTGGTGTAAAAAAAAAGTATACTATGGCAAGTTTTTTCAAAAGTTGACGCAACTAACCAAGATTCCTAAGTGGTATAATACTCTAGAAAAACTAGTCACAAATAAAAATTATGCCTACCATTTCTAAACAAGAATCAAATTTCATAAATTGTTGTTGTTACTAGTGATCACTTTTACTGTGGTCAATAAAACATGTTTTATGTTCCAAATTCTTCAATGCCCTGGATACTCTCGGTTTAAGTATTCTCGCACAGGACGGGCAAAGTGGGCTGGGCAACCATCATTTTGAAGCCACATGTTTTGTAGATCATTTATGGGCACATCGTCTAATAATTCTGGCAAGTCATTTTGTAAAAAGTTTAAGTAGCTATTACCATCCACGTTTCCTTCTAGCTCAAATGGCCCAATCACTTTTCCATTTAATATGCCCGTCCATAGGTTAACCTTGAATTGATATTGGGATTTGTCTTGTCTCATCAGGTGAGGATTTTCATTGCTCCAGCTATGTAGGTTGTGAAGATTTAAATAGCCATCTGTCTTGCAGGTTGTTTCATCAGACCATAAAATTTTATCTAAGAATTGGGGATCTTCCCTGTGCTTTTGCAGCATCACACGGCAAAATGCGACCCGGAGTGGATAGTCCCGCGGTAATAACGTCTGCACACGCTTGTAGTGGTATGGGTGAAGCCTGTGATGTTTTAAAATTCGATGTGCAGAACTTTTTGGGATTCCCGTGGCTGCTTCTATAGCACGTACCGAGGTAGTTGTATCGTATTCTATTTCATTGAGAACTTTTTCATCGCGTTTCAATCTAGGTCTTCCAGTGTTTCTTCTGTCAGATGGTAAACGACCCTCCGAAAATGCTTGATGCACATTAATAAATACTCCATAATCCGGATATCTTTGAGCATTCGGGTACCTTTCTCGATACAGTCTGCTAGCAGCGTTAGCATTGCATCGGCATTCTCCATAAACAAGGTGCATATTAGCGTATTCCAACGATGTGTATGGTAAAGGCATGATACGAGAGCCACGTCAATTGAATATGGATCGATCCGCAGTAAACAAAGAAGCACAGCGTACTGATTAGCTTAGATGAGAACAGCAATTTCTTTACCTGCACTATTGTTATTCAACAATGAACATGTATCTACCTATCTCTCTCTAACGTTTAAATTGCCACGCACAATGTTATATTCAAATTCCAAGAATTTGCAACATAAAACATGTTTTATTGACCACAGTAAAAGTGATCACTAGTAACAACAACAATTTATGAAATTTGATTCTTGTTTAGAAATGGTAGGCATAATTTTTTTTTGTGACTAGTTTTCCTAGAGTATTATACCACTTAGGAATCTTGGTTAGTTGCGTCAACTTTTGAAAAAACTTGCCATAGTAGTGTCCATACTTTTTTTTTACACCACGATGACTTAAAGTGGGCCGAAGGTAAAAATCTTTCAAAATTTTAGGGAAAAAAAGAAATTTGATTCATTTTTGTGTAAAAACTACGCATTCTGAAATTTGTAAGGGTTATAATGGATAGCAGTACTACTTAGGTTGCCGATACAAAAAAAAAATCTGAAATATTTGTAAATTTGTGGTCGTGGCACTTGAAAATATCATATAGGGTGTCAATTTTCGAAGGATTTCAAAATTGATTCTTGTTTAGAAATGACAGGCATATTTTTTTTTGTGATTAGTTTTCCTAGAGTATTATACCATTTAGGAATCTTGGTTAGTTGCGTCAACTTTTGAAAAAACTTGCCATAGTAGTGTCCATACTTTTTTTTACACCACGATGACTTAAAGTGGACCGAAGGTAAAAATCTTTCAAAATTTTAGGGAAAAAAAGAAATTTGATTCATTTTTGTGTAAAAACTATAGGCATTCTGAAATTTTCGAAGGTTTTCAGAATTTACTTAGTATTTAAAAAAAAAAATTAGATATATTTTTTTTCTTATTTTTCCTCGAGCAGTGAAGAACGGGTCCACCCACTGGTGCCGGCTTATCGTTGAGTTTTGGGACACCCTGTATAGATATAACCTAACACAAACAAACTTTTTCTATATAAAAATATTACCACTACAAGCTACAGTTGAAGAAAAAAAAAGTTTGTTCTTAAATTTAAATATAATATTTCAGGATACAAAATTAATAATGCACCCTGCAGGATATGTTATGGGCTCAAGAAAAAATGGCGCCCGTTTTGGTACATCCATTGCAAAGTTGGGAGACGTAGACGGTGATGGTTATCCAGGTAATAAAAATTTTGAGTAGATAGTATAAAAGTAAATGAATTAAGATGAGACCATTCGTGTTGGACCAGAAGATGTATTAAGGGTAGAAACTGACGTTAATCTTGCAGAAGTAGCCATTGGTGCACCGTTTGAAGACGACGGTAGAGGTGCAGTTTACATTTACAAAGGCTGCGCTGAAGGCTTGAAAAGTGCATACATTCAGAGAATTGTACAGGAGAAAAGCAGTGGCTTTGGTTACTCAATTTCAAAAGGCGTTGATATTGACAATAATGCTTGCAATGGTGCGTAAGACTATCCTTTTACACCGATATAGACTCTAATAACTACAGGTGATAAGAGGCTATAGATGGTACATAGTTACACTCCACATAATATTAATAATACTGTCGAAGAAGTTGCCTTCGCTATGAGGGCTATGTTAGTTTCTATATTTAACAGTATATTGAAAATTAAGAGATGTAAAATCCCTACAACACTTGTTAAATGTTATAGAATTATGTTTTTGATAATATTTGATAATTTGTTTCAGATTTAGCCATAGGTGCCTTTCAAAGCAGACAAGTGTTTTTGTATAGATGTATACATACATTGTACTTAGATACATGGATAAATGTGCCTGATGCTTTCGATTTGCCGCAAAATTCGACTAATTTTAAAGCCTTATTTTGTATTCGCTCTAAACCTGCTCCATCTTGGGCAAATGTAATTCTGCGTAAGTGACCTCGTTTCAGTGATACTGAGCAATTAAGTAATTTAGATTACAGATGTGTTTTTGAATTCAGCCCTTAAAGCCAAGATCACAGTGGACCGTGATGCTGCAAGAGCTGTATTATCTATTGATCCAGAGTATGAAGTACATATAGGTCCAGGACAAGTTTCTTGCGAGGAAAAAGATATAAGAGTTAGTGTAAGTATTCAAGAGGTCATCTTGTTTAGTATAGATGCACCAAAAATTTGTTAATAAACAAATGAAAGGAAACAAAAAGCAAACCAAACAAAAGCAAATTAAGTCAAATAATGCAGAATAACCAGCTTTACGTAGGCTTGGAAAAATCCATTTAAAAATCTAAATTTAATTTCAAATCCCATCAAAATTATTTGTGTTATTATAAAATAATACTTCTATGGTCCTAATAATGATCAAAATTATGCATAATTGACCAACTAGCATCCAATTGAGTCACAAAGTAAGTACACACTAAAGGCAATATACATTAATCCGTTTTCTTTTAGCCTCGAGCGGATTTATCGAAACCTATACAAATATTGTTTAGCGTGAAACCTCAACATGATCCCAGTAAAGGT
>JAPWLS010000147.1:0-14605 GCA_028551675.1 Tineola bisselliella
GGCGATATCACAAATTACCGTTACATTAGTGTTATTATGGTAATATTTGGTTTAGGTGTTTGGGGGATATATACCAACCACTGAGATTGATATTATTCTGACCTATTTCACTGACAACACGAATTACGGGTTTCTAGCACTATTTACAACTAGCTGTTCGTTCTTCGTTCGCGTAGTAATGAAGATATAAAGTACTATGAAGTTTAAATTTTAACATGAAAAAGTAGTTGTTGTGACATAACTGTAATAGTTAGACATGCGGTATCGCAGACTTTTTTGTAGATATTGATGTCTTCTATAAAACTGCTGTACATCACTTTGCTGCATTATTTTTTGCAATATATTTTTTTTTTGAGTTACATTATTGAAATTTTCATTCGGATTTTTGAAAATATTCTATAGCCTATGTTCATTAGGGATAATGTAGGATTCTAATGGTAAAATAATTTTTCAAATCGGTCCAGTAGTTTCGGAGCCTATTCAATACATACAAACACACGATCACATAGACGTGACTTAGTCTATTAGATCAATTTTGAATATCTGGTATAATGAGCGGAACGGTATGTCAACCTGGATGGTTCTTACTTCTAGATGCTGTGGGCTCTCCTGGACATGACACCGCATCTAGATATTTTTGCTGACAAACTAAGTGTTATAAGTAATGCATGTCTGGCCTTCTGCGAGAAGGTCAGTATAATGTTGTATGTGAATTTGCTTTGAGATTATTTTTGTTAAGTTAAGTTTTTGACATTGATAGGTTATTATTTTTATTTTATTTAGATTTTGATGTTTTATTATTATTGTGTATCTTTTGTATTTGACTCCTCCTTGCATGGTGTATTGGAATTGACTGTGAGACAATGTGACTGTGCTTAAATAAATAGCAGACCTCTATAAAACAAACTCCATTCATATAGTTAATTTAAATTTGTTGATAATTTAATCGGTCGATTGCGCAGGGTGAATGTCGCCGGGTGTATTGTACTCATTTTGCTTGACAGATACACATAAGTATTACACGTACCAAGGCTGCGCATGAGTCACGACGATTGCAACCGGCTAGACTGGCAACTCGTACCATAAACCCCCCACTTAACCGTCTAACTGTTAACTTTCGCTAATTCTAAATTTACTGCTTACCCCATTACACTGAAAACTTATAATACTTAATTTAGTAGAGCTTTTTAGTAAATAATATTTGTGACAGAGGAATTGTATCCAATCGTAGTGGTTAATTTAGTACATATTTTCTAGACGAGCGGTTCTCAAACTTTTTTGGCGAAGGAAAAAGCCTTAATATAATTATAAAAAAGTGATTTATATGTATTTATGAATAATCATATTGCAATGTAATATTACGTAATATTTAGTTGGAATATTTGGATGTAACCTTGTAATTTCCCTTTGGTAGGTATTTTTTGCAGTATTTTAGCCCTAGGGTTCCGCGGAACACACTTTGAGAATGGCTGATCTAGATTGTAAAGTATTATAATAATATCTTACAAGAGAAAGGTACTCTTCTCGTAAATAAGGTCGCAATTATAGGTTTTGACCTATAATATCTTTACCTACTAGGAAGAGAGAATAGATGAATGTGCTTTCTGTTCTCCCTTTGGCTTGTTCTTGATTTGACTGTTTTGTGTGATATGACAGAATCTTTATCAAAAATTCTGTCGGAATTTTCGGAGAAGAATTAGTTTATTTGGACATAACAAGAATGATACAGGAATCACTGGATGCCTCTCAAATATTTTGAAATTCTATTAAGTATAGTCAAAACTAACTTTAGAATGTTAATATTCTCTCAATGATTTCTGAGATACTCAATACAACAATGAATAATCTACACCAGCGGTTCTCAAACTTTTTTGGCAAAAGAAAAAGCCTTAATATAATTATAAAAGACTGATTTATATGTATTTATGAATAATCATATTGCAGTGTAATATTTAGTTGGAATATTTAGATGTAACCTTATAATCTCCCTTTGGTAGGAATTTTTTTGCAGTATTTTAGCCCTAGGGTTCCGCGGAACACACTTTGAGAATGGCTGATCTACACAAATAATAATTTTAAATAGCTCTCCTGTAAAATTATGATTTTGCAAATCACACCATGTTAATAGGTTCCAGCGATATATGTTGTAATTTAATGTTATTTAAAACTCTTTACTGGGATGGACAGAGGCCAAGGAGCTTTTCGTACATGCATATTGAGGATGCTTCGCTAAGCCTTTCTGGACATGTGACCAATTTCCTCCAAATCCTGGGGGGCTACTCAGACATATCCGAAGTTTCGCGATACGGCCCTCACCTCTGTAGCTTACGTGTATTTTGACATATAGGCCCGTAAAAAATCTTGAGATATGTCCGTAAAATAAGCCTTGTATAGACGTCGCTGTCAAATCCGTAATTTCGTGAATGATTTGTTCGTGCGCCTGAGTAGCCCCCAAGGTTCGTCAATCTCCTCTAATTTGTCCAGAATTCCAGATGGATATAGATTCACGGTTTATATAAGTGTTTCTTATAATATATTAAATAATAAACACAGACAGTCGTGCTGTTGTTCCAAGTGTATTGGTAAATCGTTCTTCGAGCACGCGATCTCTTATGTCATTTGCCATAGTCAATTTCACGCGCCGAAGAAACACGCCGAGCCAGTGCGTAATTATTGAAGTAAAAGAGAACATTGACACTGAGTTGCAATGTAAATAAATAGGAGACTGTTCACTGACGCGTCTCGTCTTAGGCCTCGCGGTTCCTTTTTTATTATATATTTTACCCGCGGCTTCGCTCGCATTTAAGTCATTAAATATGGATCAGAGATTATTTCAATAGTAATAAATCAATATGATTCCAAACAGCTGAAACTATTGTCAGTTGAAAACTATAGTAAAAATAAAAAGTATTCAATGTTACTTGTAGTACGTCCAAAAATATATGTACAAAGTTTCATGATGATCGGTTAAGCAGTTGTTGCGTGAAAATGTAACAAACAAAATCACATTCACATTTATAATATTAGTAGGGATTAGACGAGTGTACACCAGCCAGGGTATGCTTCACTTGTTTTTCTCTATCTTATAATAATCTATAGTAGTTAATATGATTGATCACAACAAAGCACTATTACAGTTGCTACATTGTAGTTTTATTAGGTACTCCAATAGGATTCCAATAAGAATCTACAGATGATGTAAGGGAATGAAGAATCTACTTTGGTTAGTCCTGAATGCTGGTTTTGTGTGTCCATGTGTATATTTACATTATATTAAACTATATTGGCGTGTAGTGCGAGGGAAATGCAGTACTATTTTCGTCACGGCTGCTTTAGTCTATTTATGTATAAAATCATTAACCTAGTAGCTGGGCGTTGACACTGACGCTTTTTATATGTATTTTCCCGCACTAATTGGACGTTTCGTTAAATGCAATCAAATCTTACTTTTATGGTTGTATGAGAATCGTTAATGTTGGAATCAAATTTGTTTTGTGTTGTAAATATTAGCATACCGATTGAAATCTTCTGAACAAACATTTTATGACAAAACAAAATATCTCTTAATTCTACTATTTGTTTAATTCACTTATAACTTTTCTTTATAAATATGTACGTATTTAAGCATATATTATTTTTTGTTATTTTCTGTAATATATGTATTGTGTAGATTTTGTTATTATTTATTTTCATTGCAACAAATATCACCGCTCACACCGACAAAGATTAGCTGGAAGATAATGCCGACGGCCATTCTCAAAGTGTGTTCCGCGGAACCCTAGGGCTAAAATACTGCAAAAAATACCTACCAAAGGTTACATTTAAATATTCCAACTGAATATTACGTAATATTACATTGCAATATGATTATGCATAAATACATATAAATCAGTTTTTTATAATTATATCAAGGCTTTTTCCTTTGCCAAAAAAGTTTGAGAACCGCTGTTATAAAGAAATAAAATTGAACCCGATAGTTTGACCGATTCATGACGTTTTATTAAAGCTTTTCGTTTTAACAGTCCGATGGTTTTGTGGTAATGCTATAATGTTTTTGTAATAAATTAGTAATACAGATGCGATATTACATAATAACATATTTGGACGTTTGCCAGTTATAAGCCTGCTTGTTCCAAATAACTCCCGTGCGAATGTTTTATTGCCATTATCGCATCGTGATCGTGTGACGTCTTGCCATTTAAACATGTATGGATTTAATTTGATTTTTATTACTACCTGCTATAAATAAATGAACGAAGTATTTTAAAATTGGAAAATGGTTTTTTTTTTGTAATTTACAGGAAGGACGATACGATATGATAGATGCACATACTTACACACATACCTTTTTCTCTCCTCTCTTCCTTACATCTATTTGGTTGTTGTTTTTTTATTTTTATGTATTTTTGTAATTTTATTAGAAGTGTAGTATCTATCCCTTTATCATCTCGAGCATGCCGTCCTATCCTATAATTAAAATTTCATTTAGCTTATATAATAGTACTCCTTTTTTATAATATATAGTCATCATGTAATTTTGTAGGTAGGCTTTATGAATAAATAAATAATTAACCTCAAACTAAGATGTGTGTTATGAAATTTTGTTTTATGTTAGGTTTTTTTTTGTTAGGCAGAGATATTTAAAGTTGTTATTGTGATTAGTTTGTTTATGTAGATTCAGAAATCATGGAGAATTATATTTTGAAGTTATCTAAAACGAAAATAATCGAATTGTTCCGTCTATGTCAATTTTAGTGACTCTGCTATTGGCAACTTTGTTACGGAGACTGTTTTCTTAAATATTATCTTGGTCTGGTGCTCATGGCGCAAGATCTTTTCAAAAAAAATCTCGCGGCTTGTCTATTTCGTCGTCTTGTAATTCAGTTAACAAGGCTTTTCGCCTTCGACAATATTTCGCCAATATTAGTAAAGCTGTTTCGGCGGTTCGTTCCACTTTCGTTGAGCCATGGACCGTAACCACGGCAACTACGGTTGTATATTCGATGCCCGGTCGTTGTACAAAAGATGATGACAAAGTGCGTTCGCTGTTCTGTCGGAGAGTACACAAGTCAGCAAAAAAATTTGACTCTGTTTACTTTACTTTTGTTGTTAAATATTTGTGATTGATTTTAGTTTGAAGTCACGTCGGTGTTTAGTTGGGGACATCTTTGTATTTTCATTACATTGTATTATTTAGCAATTGCTTCTGTTGGTAGATTCCACTCTAGCTTGATACCAGACGGACTGTAACTACATGCTGGACTTATATGGATTGGATTAAATGGGGTATTTTTTTTTTTTGTAAATTTATTCACTTTAGTAATTGGGCTCCAATAGAACGCTTTTACTTGTCAATATAAATACAAATAAATTATTACAATCAATTTGATTTAGCTGCTGTATACTGACATTGTCCACTTACATACTAATGTCATAATAATATATAATAAATCTACTATGACGTAGAAGAATAGCTGCTGTATATATGTGTAGGGGCATTGTCATCCTATACAGATAAATATAAAATAACATTGGTTATAAACGCGATAGTAAGCCCTATATTATTAAATCAGTGAAAACGTAGTCTCGGATATCGCCGAAATGTTTACTAATAAAAATACCAATTTTCAATTAAAATAAGGCAGACTGGTGAATTTGTTTAAAATAGCGATTGGTATTTGTCCAATGTATAACTAATCACCCAATATTTGTGTTCGCCAGTGTGGTTGAAATTACAATTTGATAGGCACATGCGTTGGGGCGTTTAACCTTGCTTTTTAAATACGTGTATATATATATATATTACTTTAGTAATGCTGATAATTATAATGATTTTCGTTGAATTTGTCTTTATTGTAGCATTTGGTTGATTCACCGCTGTAATGGAAAACGCTCATGATATGATATGCACTGGTTAGTTTCATATAAGAATTCATGCACACAATACACTGCTCGTTGTGTACTATCTATACATATAAAGTTTATTTATTTATTTATTTAAACTTAGCCTATTACAATAATATACTATTCAAAATAGCTTTATATAAACAATGAAAGAAGTAGAAAAAAAAAGAAAGTAAAAAATTATATAAACACTATAAAAGTATTAAACAAAATTTAAAGAAACATAATAACAAAACACTGCGGTTAACTTAATGCTAAACATAATGTACTCCGTACTAGGTAAACCTGTAATGACGTTAGTCCAAAATATTAACAAGTTTGGCACATATAAAGTTTATAAAGTCCGATTTAAATGCCTGTTAGGTTAGGTTTATAACTCGTTCATTATAATATCGGACAATTTCAGTTATAAAAATAATTACCATGTATGTGTTTTTTAGTATACAGTATAAATTCCATGTAACGTCACTCGATTTAACGACAAACTCCCTAAGGCGTCGAAATTATTTTTCTGAAATAAACTTTTCCTTTTCTAATTCTAATTTTTCTTCTCTCCATTTAACGACAACTCTCTATAACGTCATAAAATGCACAGTTCCTTCAGTGTTGTTATATACACCAGGGCTTCTTAAACTTTTTTATATAGCGACCCCCTTCAAGCTTAGGAAATTTTAAACGACCCCCTCCTCCATATAATGAAATATATATTAACCGTAGATGTAGATGTAATATCGCACTATTTTACAATGTAAATAAAATAAGGATTAAAGAATACGTACCCATTCATTTCACATATATATAATTGGAAACGTTGACGGGATATCGGTCGTAATAAAACACAATAAATAGAATGACATAAAACTATATATATATTTATTCAATAGAAAAAATAAACTTTTGTAACAATTTTTAGGCCCTACATAACAGTTTTGCATTGCCACTTTTTTCAAAAAATAGTTATAATAAAACTACAATAGTATTTTGTATGATTTTTATTTGTATTTATATTTGTACGTAGTGTGTATACTAATTTTAAAATTTTATTTATAATGATTGAAAAGTATCAGATCTTTGCGACCCCCTTTCAGTAGTCTCGCGACCCCCCTGACCCACAGTTTAAGAAGCCCTGATATAGAGTTTATACTGCGTTTATAAAAAAAGTCTTACTTTATTGTTTTATCTCTAATTCGTAGATTATTGAATAAATCATAATGATGCTATGCCAAATTATGTAAACTCCTTGAAGGTATTATTTTTTGAAAAAAGAACGTGTAAAGTGACACGCATTTGTTTTTAATTCAGAAACTTACGGGTTATTATAACTTTTGTTTTTCTTTAGTAGTGTTTGGTTTATCTATCTATCAACAACTTATTCTAATATACTATATGTATATCTACTCGTAGTATATATAGATGTGCGACAATGTTAATGACCTTGTCCTCCAGCCAGACGCATTAAACTCTCCCCTATTGGTCCCTCTTCATGCCTACAATTTCGTGTAGTCGACGATAACAAAGCGTAATTTTAGGGAGTAAATTAGCTATAGCTATGTTTTTCAGGAATAGAATGATGAGATTAATTAAGGCTGTAGTCGTGTTGCTATTCTTTTTTTTTATTTTATTTATTTACTTTTAGTAAATGAGCTCTTATAAAGCGCTTTTACTCGTCAATACATATACAAATATAAATATAAATGAAATAAATTTATTAATTTAATAATTATTATCAATTTGATTTAGCTGCTGTATACTGGCATTGTCCACTTACATACTAATGTCACAATAATATATAATAAATCTACTATGACGTAGAAGAATAGCTGCTGTATAGGGGCATTGTCATCCTATTGTATATCTAAGGGTAAACATAAAATGACATAGATTATGTCCAAGCTTTTTTATCAGTAAGATATCCATCTAACGTGTAATATGAGTTTTGAATAAGTTTGCTTTTTATGATTTTCTTGAACTGATAAAGAGGGAGGCTAATAATATCATCGGGCAGTTTATTATATGACTTTATGCCAACCCCCATGAAAATATATTCACTGATTTTAGTAATTTATGCGACTAATTTCTGTCTTGTTTTGAATATTATTATAATTAAATGCTAGAATAAAGCATTCAGGCTACTGAAAATTCTGTAAACCCTGTCCTAAGCCTTGAAGTAAATTGTTCTCTGTGGGATATATATTTTAAAAGTTATCTTACAGTTAGGTTTATTATACAAGATGGGTTTAAGCTACAGTCGAACCTGGATTAGTGAAAAACCTCTATAGGCGAGAATAATGGTCAGGTTACGTCACTTTTAATCCCAAATACCTCTATGAGTGAGAGTATCTTATTCTAGACCCTCTGTAAGCGAGGATATTTACAATAATATTTCAATGGAACTCTGAAAACTCGCAAGTTGACTTAAACGTCATGTTCTTCGACTTTTATTAACCTCTATAAGTAAGAGTGACTACTTTCAAATCTTCGTAAGAGAGAAACTGTTTTAGTGAGAATAATATTCAGTGGGCTTATCACGAATTTTAGTCTGGCTTTCGAACCGAGTTCGCTTCAAGCGATTTGTATGGAAATTTGAGCAACGCTAACTAACTTTGGAACTACAATATTTTAGATACTTTTTGTTAATTTTCGAACGTCTCGATCTTTCGTTCATTTGATAGATTGCTGGTGCTCGTTAGTCGTTAGTAAAAATTCATGATCCCGATTGCTGACGGATCCGTTTTACTTGTGACAGCTCGATTCTAAAGCCAGACTAAATTCGTGATAAGCCCACAGGTCCCTTGAATTATTTCGGTTATCCAGGCTCGTCTGTATTCACTTTCAATACGAATGTTGTAATTAATTTAAATTAATAATTTGCATAATACCGACCTTCGTATAAACCACATCATACATAAACATAATTACAAACCGCATGTGGTAATCGTCGTATGAAAAAAAGTGTTTCTAAAAATTGTATGCAACATAATTTTATTATTATTTGCATAATGTACGTACAATAACACACGCGACATTTTGTTACTGTGGGCTTATCACGAATCGAGCTGTCACAAGTAAAACGGATCCGTCACCAATCGGGATCATGAATTTTTACTGACGACTAACGAGCACCAGCAATCTATCAAATGAACGAAAGATCGAGACGTTCGAAAATTAACAAAAAGTATCTAAAATATTATAGTTCCAAATACGCACGCGGTGGCGCTGCTCAAATTTCCATACAAATTGCTTGAAGCGAACTCGGTTCGAAAGCCAGACTAAAATTCGTGATAAGCCCACTGCTCATTGGTGGCGATATATGTACGTACGTGCTGCGTTTAATAGTATAAATAGTTATATAATTAATTGTTTCAGGCGTTGCTTTGCGGAAATCCATATTAAAGGAAATTATTTAAAATTATTTTGCTTATAATTCCCGCCACATTAGGTCGATGAGATGCCATGATGATGTCACGTGGAGCCATCGACCTAATGTAGCGGGAATTATAAGCAAAATAGTTTTGAATAATTTCCTTTAAGAATAGTTATGCTAATTGCAATAATTAAATTGTTCACAAATGTTCGATTGTTTTTATGGTTGTAATTATGTTATCGCACTCCGTTTTATGTTAAGCTAGGTTGTGTTCTGTTAACCCTATTGCTACTCAATCTCGAGTGCACTCGACATAGTGTAATACTGGCTTTTTGCGGACAATTTAAAAAAAGAGATTTTTAAAAGGGATTATGATTAGAATTAAGAATTTAAATATTTATTGTAATAATTAGGGATATATAAATAAAGTTACTATCATATATAACAAACAAACAAAGTTAAAAAACGCAATTTTAGATATAGCTGGTGGAATTATTATTATTATTATTATTAATAATAATAATCTTTATTGCTATCAGTCAACAAATGCCATATATCCATTAGTCGCCTCTATACTGGCTTTAGGTGACGAATTACTACTGTATTTATTGATAAAGGGATCTATCATGCCGTTCTTCGCGAGCTAATTCTGTTAATATCATCCATATAAAAAGAGAATGAAGAACTTATCATGGTGGATCTAATTTTAATTCTTGTGGTCCATGTTTTAGCGATTGTTATTTCATTTGTTTTTCTCTGAATTAAATTATTTCATGTATGTATGATTAACGAGTGTCGTGTGACCTTCTTCTCGTCGTACGTCTTTCTGAAACCATTGTAGCGTTTAATGATAGCAAGCGCAATAAATTATTTATATTTATATATCATATAATTAATTTTACTCCTTGAAGATTTGAAGTCCAATTTACTGAACGTTACTTATTCCCAAATTTCAGGTCGCGTCCATTCTGCTATTATATCTGGAGTGAACGTCGACACACGGTCCGTGACCGTAGAATGGTACGAGCAAGGGGAGACGAAGGGCAAGGAGGTAGAGGTGGATGCGATCCTTGCCCTCAATCCGGAACTAGCCATTGGACCCACCAGGCAGCCCACCCCGCATCTGCAGCCCATGCCCAACAAGTTAGCAAGGGTAAGTTGACAATACGATGACATTGCAATAGATTTCGGTAAACTTAGGTGTTTTCTTTTTACATTTTTTTTTTATTGAAAGCCCAGCATATACACAATTCAAAAATAAATTAAAAGCATATTTGATTTTAAAATGCTTTTATTCTATTGACGAATATCTCAATGATTCGAAACAGTAAATGAAATTTAGTTTGTTAATTGAAATTGTTTATTATTGTATTATTGTGTTATTATATTGCTGTGCCCTGACCGGGTGTCACGTTTGACACAAAACTGTATGACATCTAAATTAAATTGTGACATGCAATAACGATATTTGAATTTGAATTATGACTACACTCCGTCTGATGTTAAGTTAGAGTGCGGTCCTTGAGTGGAGACAACTGTTACCACAGACAGATGTCCACTATGCCGGCTTGAGAAGACGAATGTGCTCTGTCCAAATTAACAAGGCACACTCTTCTCGTTAATGATGATGAATTAGCATTTTAACTACATATTTGACGTCATGCGCAAGCCTTGCTCGGTTTTAAAGTGAGATTACATACATATATAACGCAATAAAAATGTTTCAAGCACAGTAGGTACTTGTAGAACTCACCCTGACCCAGTTCCTTCACATATGCGATTTGAGCTTTGTCAACGTACACAATTAACTTCTATCAATTCACCTTACCAAGTGTAATCAAGTTTAAAAGCAATCGATCGTGAAGGGGGCATTCCCTCCAAGAGCACAGGTTTGGTATTCACGTACCAAGCCGCGATCACCCTCATTGTTTGGTCCGAGTACGTTGCTAATCGACGCTCCGCAGTCAGCCCGACATTTCCGTGATAGGCGAATGTGCAGTCGGCTTATCACTTACTACTTGTGAGAGACGTAACCACATACATCGTGAATCTCTAGTGAGTGGATTCTGAGTGCAAAGTCACTCTCACGCAGGCTGACAATGTAGAAATGTTCTCATACATCTTCGGTTGGCAGGTGAACTTTTTTTGAGCACTAATACGCACTTAGAGGAGCAATGATTTTTAGTTTAGTAATTTTTTTGGTTAAATCTGCACGGTTACCAAGACAACGTTGTGCTCGCGCATGTCCACTAGTACACAAGTTATTTTTGTTTTTGAAAGTGAGGGTTTAAGTTTGTTTACAAAGTGGGCCACCTTATTCGACGTACTAATGATTGATGTCCGACGAACACCTAATGATGTCTGTATAACTATCCCAATGACATACAACTATCGATTTTTCCCGTACAAGTTTCAATTTCAAATCGTATCGCATTGTAAACGGTTGTATTATTTTGATTTTCTAAACATATTTATTTCCATGTAATATCAAAAATAATACATAAATTATTGGATTTGATTATATCTAAAATTACAATTCATATTCTACATATATTGGAATTATCCTGGATTGGAATAACAATGTTGTAAACGCGAAGGATCCCTCGGGTTCTTCCTCTGACGACGGCGGGTTTCTTCGGGAAGGTGCAGAGGAGGCGGCAGGCGAGACGGGCCACACGCTGCCCGTGCGCAACTCTAGATCGGTACAGAAATATCCAACAAACAGCACATTTATGTCGTGTTCACATCGTGTTAGTCGAACGTGAGACCAACGTGGAATTTTTTGTGTACAAGTGAAAAATTATCCTAAAAAAATGACGCGGAACCTATGGCAGGCGAAATGTTTATATAAAATTTCATGTTCAGTTCACGTTCGAACGGCACGATGAAGGATCGACTTTATAATTTAACGATGCAACGATTTCTTTTTATTTTTGACATGCAATTACACCATTTCAATTTGGTTGCTACCACACGTTCGGCTTCTTCTGCTCCTATGTTCATTTGTTTTGCGTGTTAATTGCCGTCCATAATTGTCTTTTTTTATTGTCTGTCTCCTTCACACGTCTCTGATCTCAGACTTGAAATTTAAAATTACTAAAGACGGTAATTAAAGCGTAATTCAATTTTAAATCACGTTTTTTTCTGTTTTCTTTTATCATTACGTTTTTTGTACAGCAATCGGTCTCAAGGGCACGTGTCATGTATGGTAGAGAGCACTGGGTGTCTTCATTAACCTTAATACGTTCTAAAGCTCGTGTTCAGAAACTACCCTCAAGCTTTGATTCACTGAGCAGAGTTTCAATAGACCAATCGCACGCTTGATAAATTGTTGACGTGATTTTTGACCAATGATAGTAATCCATTGCAACTGTCTACTGTCATTACGTTCTGTTATACGCAATTATAAAAAATAATTTCAATTTTTACTTATTAATATATAAATAACAAAAAGAAAAAATGCAAATTAATGTTTAAATTGAACATTTGATATATAAGTATATGCAACATATTACTATTTTATTTTGATTACTGTCCAATAGTTGTTGTGGTTAAAGATTTATTTTTTATTAATAAATAATTTATACTGCATAAAATGGAATAAAATGCATTTAAGTAATGATCAGAAAATGAAATAATTATGGTATTTTCATTAATACGTCTAAAATGTTTTTACATTGAAAAATTATACAAAATTTCGTTTTGGCTTGACGCCAGTAGTGACTCAAGCCTCCTAAGGAAGCTTAACAATGTAATAGACATGTCTGTTTTAAGCTAATGGGATTAACTTTATGTTAAGCTAAATGGATAAGCTGGACTACCATAAGATCTGGTTCGTGAAGTTCCTTTTAATTACAAGGATACAAAGTAACCTTAATGTAACGATCTCCTCGATTTAACGAATTTTTCGAAATACCCTAGAACTGCCCGTAAGAGCTAATGCAAAATATACCTTTACATTACGAATACATTTGTTACAAACCTTTTTAATAACGAATTTTAAATCTTTGCAAAATATAAAAATAAAGTATGATTTACCTCTATTTAACGAAATCGTTCGCTATAACAGGGAAAGCAGATTAATAATTTATTTAACCTAGTTAAAACGAATCTTAGACCAACCTAGCCTCTGTATAACGAACCTCATTGTAACAAATTACTTGATATGACGAATTATTTTCTGATTCCCTTCAGTATCGTTATATCAAGGTTGCACTGTACGAACTCGGCACCTAGACTATTTTCTAAGTGTAAAATACAAGTATTATTTACTGAAAATAAAACGCTCTTTCATTGTGATTTCTTTCAATAGATAGGTAGTGTATTCAGTTCGTGGAATTCTAGATTATTGTCGTGCGATCTGAATACCTGATGCCGCCGGATATTGTGGATTTTGAACTTGGTCTTTGATAATTGTAAAATGTTTTGACCGAGGGACATTTGACCTGTGAACTTCTTCAAAGGTACAAAAGAAAAAATCGTAACACTGGTGATGAAAAATGGATATATTACAATAATCCGAAACGTAGAAAATCATGGGATAAGCTCGGACAACCATCATAATCAGTGCCAAAACGTAATATTCATAGGTCTAGCTCCTCCTTTGTATTTGGTGGGATCAACAAGGTGTTATTATGAATTGTTAAAACCAAATGAAACCATCACGGGGGATCGCTACCGATTATAACTGATACGCTTGAGTCGTGTATTGAAGGAAAAACGGCCGGAATGGAGCGAAAGGCGCGACAAGTTATTTTGCTGCACGACAATGCTCGGCCTCACGTGGAAAACCCAGTGAAAACCTATCTGCAAACATTGAAATGGGAAGTCTTAACCCACCCGCTGTATTCACCAGATATTGCCCCTTCGGACTACCACCTGTTCCGATCAATGACTCATAGTTTGTCAGGGAAAAATTTAACATCTTATGAAGATTGTGAAAATTGGATCGATTCATGGATTGCTTCCAAAGACTAATTTTTTTTTTCGACAGGGTATCCAACTCCTGTCTGAAATATGGGGAAAAGTAGTGGCAAGCGATGGACAGTATTCTCAATAATGTAATTTTTTTATTTTCATTTCAAATAAATCGTTATTTCTTTCAAAAAAACGCTACGAATTAATTCCAACACCTAATAATAAATCTGCAAAGATAGGGATCGCTCTAATTTTCAGATCACAGTCTAGATTCGAGGCAACTAAAGTTCTGTTTAACAGCTGAACACTAGCTGTTCGATTGTTATCGGGCTTTCAAGTAGGGCTTGCAATTTTCAACTTTTTTAAGTATCTTCGAATTTATTCAAAGGTCAGAGGGTTATGTCACAGTTAACACTAGAA
>JAPWLS010000026.1:0-132442 GCA_028551675.1 Tineola bisselliella
GATTGAATCTTTTACGTGTTGGAACAACTTTATAGAGAAAAAACACTCAATATAGATGCCCATCAAAGTGGTTTCAAATTATAAATTACCTAGGCATTTCATAAATATATCGAAAGTATTTTTCTTCACGCACACAATGAAATTTCTAATTATTGGAATCTTGATACAATATAATTCAGATATATTAAAAACAATTCTGCCAATATCGAATATTCACACGTAAACCCTCATGTCAAAAAACCAAAAATACAAACATTAACTAATAATAGTCGTGATTTAGAAAAGTGGCAAACTTCGTGATGCTACTTATAGCGGTGAATTTAGCTAACTTCGTACAATTCAAACAAAGATTGCATATGGATTTATTGTAGGCCTTTAAGCTCTCATGGACTGTGGTTTTATATTAAGAAAATTAAATAAATAGATCTAGATTTATGAATAGTAAGTTTACCCGGCTATGGTAATATTGGTTCGGGTGACAGTGTCGTACAAATTGCTGTAATGCAGTCGGAGTCGGACGTTGCAATCTGAAATGCTAATGCACTTCAATGTCCGACGTCGGGTTAGTTCTTCTGTAATTGGACATTTCGTTTGTTCTTTGATGTTATTTATTACATTCTGCAGTCGATTCGTTCGATTCGTTAAGGACTAGCGGTTTAATTATAAAGCTAAAAATCTTAACGTATACCAATATTGTAAAACAATTATTTTATTAAAATAAATATTAACAAGCATGTAAATATTGTACAGTGTAAAACAATTATAACACTGCTAAGAGAAAACAAAAAAAAAACAAGATGGCCGACCCCGCTTACCACTTCCGGAAAAAACCAGTGTTGCCATTTTAAAATTGTTGTAGTGTTACCATATGTAATTTTGTTGTACCTATATGCTCTCTGTTCCTAGGTTATATCAGTTAAATGACAATATTTTTATTATTTTTAGAATTATATTGATCCAGTTTAATTTAGCTTATATTATTGGGTGTTTTAGTATTTATTTGCTAATTTGGCTGGCATAAAAGCTTGAAAGCTAAAAATTATTAATTATAATTCGTACTTATATCTCATGTAGTCACTAGGAAGTAGCCGGGATTACGAGAGGAGTGTGCCCTGTCAATTTGAATGGATCACATTGTTCTCCTCAAGCCGGCATAGTGGAGTCGACTGCTGCACGCAGACATTTATATTTACGTTTGTATTTTAAATTACAGTAATGCCCCGCTTTACGCGAGGGATACGTTCCGGAAAAAATCGCGTTAACTGAAATTCCCATGACCATAGAGAAGTTGATGACTACATTAGGTTTATACGCACTCTTTCGCGTAATTTAATAATAAATTTGAATTTCGCGTTATAGTGAAACCTCGCATAACGGGGTCGCGTAAAGCGGGATATACTGTAATTATAGTCTGTTATATATGTAAGCTATGTTTAGAGGGTAGTTATGCAAATCTTTTTTATGAATTGTATAATGGTATGTGGTAGAATAATATTTTATTCGATGCTGAAATGCCCCCGAGCTGTTCCCTTACTCCTGCCTAGATCCTAAAGTATAAAATTATCTAAAACAATTTGGGTTTATCATCTGTTTGAAAATTTACTCCATAATAAAGGTATACTCGAATTATAACCAGCGAATGGATTTAGTTTCCATATAGAATGTCTTACTTATTATAATACTAGCTTTTATATTTTATTTACATTTTTATAATTCATTAAATTAAATAAGTATCAGAGATCATTTCAATAGAAATGAATCAATATGATTTCAAACAGCTGAAACTGAAATAATTTTTTTTTTAATAAAATGTATCCTATGTTACTTGTAGTACCTCCAAAAATATGTGTACAAAGTTTCATGACGATCGCTTAAGTAGTTGTTGCGTGAAAACGTAACAAACAAACTCACATTCACATTTATAATATTAGTGGGGATGTATTTAGTATATCAATGTATATCAATACTGAAATATTGAAAAAATAATATATATTTACAAATATTATAGACTATTTATTTTTTATAATTTCAATCCGACGTTTTAGCAGTGAGATTGTATTGTATAATTTTCGAAACGTCCGGATTTGAATAATAAAAAATAAACCGCTAAAGTATATTTCGTTAATACTTTATATATATTCTATGTGTATATTTCCCAAATAAAACTGCAGTTAGACTAAAAACAATATATTTATTTTGATTATTTTGCAAAAAAGTACAAAGTATTAAAATTGTTATTTTAAAACAGACAACCTGTAAATTGAGTGTGTAATTTCTTTAAGCATAATGAAGGACCTTTAAGAAAATGTTCAGCAAGTCTAATGAAACGGTTTCTTTAATTAAAATTAATAATACTGTTTATAATTACTAGCAACAGGTCTGCTTTTGTGACTCGAGCTGTGTTGAGACTTGAGATGTGTCGAACAGCCGTCGATCATAGAACACGCTCGAGTAGTGATCTTCATTTAACACTTTCAGGTTTAGTGCTTAGTATTCTAACCACCTATTCTCTATTCTTTAAATCTATTTACACGCTATCTATGGGTTATGTGCCGTACTAGGATGCTTGATAAACTCATTGTTGATCGAGTGTTATGAACTGACTGTTAGGTAAATTCAATTATTTATAAAACCAGTGCAGTGTTGTTTTTTCAACGTAGCAATTCGATTATTCAAAAATAAAGGTAAGAGTTATTATTATGTTATGATTTTAGTATTTCTCTGTTATCTAGTATTGGTTTCGTTGATTTATGATAAAAAATAAATGTAATCTTATTATTATTTTTTATAATAACGTAAATAATACGATGGTTAGTATACTAACCACTTTATTCCTTGAAAACCTTTATGGATATAATTGTAAAATATATATTTTTTATTAATAATTTGTTTTCTTTGTAAAGTAATCATAGTAAAACTGTGGCTGAAAGAGTCAAAACGGGATTTTAGTAAACTAGAATCGCGCTTGAGCATATATTTACAAACTCTACACTCAAGTAATGATCAGGTAATTAAAATCAAATTACGCTCGAGCGTTGTTTACAAGCCTTGGTCACTAATTGTTATTCGTTTCGGTTCAAAGTACTAAATCTCTATTTATAAGTATATATTTGTATTTATATTCTGAGATGAGCACCAAGGAGGTAATCTAAGACGAAAAAAAGGTATTAAAGGTAGTCCCAAAAATGCATTATGTATTCGTGTCTCGTCCTCACCTTAGGGACTCAGTTCCTTTAAGAATTTAGTTACCTATCTCTTGAATAATAGTCTATTACTTTGTGTAAAGTGGAACGCGTTTCTTAACATTGTTTTTTTATTTTGTAGTTTGATGTTTGCTGGTTGGCGGGGCAGAGGAGACTGAAGCGCTGATCACTCCAATACAGTGGGCTTATCACGAATTTAGTCTGGCTTTCGAATCAAGTTGTCACAAGTAAAACGGATCCGTTAGCAATCGGGATCATGAATTTTTACTAACGACTAACGAGCACCAGCAATCTATCAAATGAACGAAAGATCGAGAAAAAGTATCTAAAATATTGTAGTTCCAAATCCGCACGCGGTGGCGCTGCTCAAATTTCCATACAAATCGCTTGAAGCGAACTCGGTTCGAAAGCCAGACTAAAATTCGTGATAAGCCCACAGATGTCCATAAATATATAACAAAAAATACTATATTTTTATAAGAAAAAAAGAACCATTCTGCGCAATATTATCCTGTCATTTATTTTAATTCTATTTCCCTTCTTCTATTCAATGGAGAAGAAAAATAAACGCAATTCTAACTTTGGCAAAGTTAAGTAATCCGGCCCATTGTCGTCACTATCTACCCCTCATTAGTGGAAACAACCGTGAGCGTACTCAAAAGTTAACGAACGAAGATACTTCCATAAATAGGCTAAACCCTCTGTAAGGGGATTATTTTTTTACACCCACAGCCTAAATTAATCCAATAATACGAGAGTTCGCATACTGTGTGTCAATGGAATTTTAACAGGAACATAATCTAGTCTGTGACTCGTAATAACAAAGGAAATGAAAAATATAAAAGTGGGCGAGAAAATTTTGGTATAATTTTAGGATCTACTATAATGTTATAAATAGAGCCTTTAAAAATAATATCTGCTTAAGAGGGGTTTGTAAAAATATAAATATTACACATATTTTTGGAGGTACTACAAGTATAAAAAAAATATAATTATATTTTACTATAGTTTCTAATTGACTATAGTTTCAGCTGTTTGGAATTTTTCTATATTTATTTTTATTTCCGTCTGTCATTTTTATATATGCAGTATAAAACTATTTGAATTTTTGAGGTTAGAGGCTACTTTATTATTTTAGATATTACTAACTGACTTTAATTCATAATATAGTTATCATATTGATTCATTTCCATTGAAATGATCTCAGATACTTATTTAATGATTTAAATGCGAGCGAAGCCGCGGGTAAAAGCATGTAATAAAATAATTCACAAAATAATGTTTACTTTTTGCTTTTAAACGGTAGCTGTAGGTGCATAAGCAGAAAAAATTACCATCACTGTGAAATTTTATTATACTGAGATAATCCGAAGACGCGACTATCGATAGTGAACCAATCAGTTTCTTCTTTTATTAATGGCAGATGTCTAATGAAGACATTTCTGCCAATGACAAGTATTCGGGCAATAACCTAACAAGATATTATAAATTTCAATACACACGTAAACCCTCATGTCAGAAAGAGAAACTTTCATAAATTGTGGATGTATTCTCGCTTTAAAACACATAGACAAAAATGTTAGACATAGACAAACGACATTGTCGCAACTCACGTCCCGGATGCTGCTCGTAAATTACATCAGACTGCTCTCTGACCTGTCATTTCTCACACTTCCCCACGAACGGAGGTTCAGCAAAGAATTAGAAAGGAATAATAATACACTTATTTGTGAAACAGCCGAACAATTTAGGCGGTTACTATGTTTAAGTACTAGCTTTTACCCGCGGCTTCGCTTGCATTTAAATCATTAAATAAGTATCACAGAATATATAAAAATGACAGACAGAAATAAAAATAAATATAGAAAAATTCCAAACAGCTGAAACTATAGTCAATTGGCAACTATAGTAAAAAATAATGTATTTTTTGTAATAAAAAGTATCCTATGTTACTTGTAGTACCTCCAAAAATATGTGTACAAAGTTTCATGATGATCGGTTAAGTAGTTGTTGCGTGAAAACGTAACAAACAAACTCACATTCGCTTTTATATAGTAGGGAGGGTTATAACTATGGCTTTTGTGGACGGCCGAACGGGAATGACGTTGCGAATGCGAAGTAACGCTTTCAGGTCAGCTATTGTGTGCACAATTCCGTAACTTACCTCAGTTATTTTATTAAATTACATTTAGGCATTAAAAAAACACACTGGGACTCAAAAACAATTGATAAAGTAACCTCTAAGAAATGACGCTCAAGGAATGATATCTGTTCTAGAGTCGCGCTTGAGTATAGATTTATTTTTGATTCGAAATAAGTGACTTTTTCTTTAATTTATTTACTTTTAGTAATTGGGCTCCAATAGAGCGCTTTTACTCGTCAATACAAATACAAATATAAATAAATGAAATAAATTTATTAATTATCAATTTGATTTAGCTGCTGTATACTGGCATTGTCCACCTACATACTAATGTCATAATAAATCTACTATGATGTAGAAGAATAGCTGCTGTATAGGGCATTGTCATCCTATTGTATACCTAAAGCCACGTCTCCTGCTCCTCTGTCTTCCAAACATTAGACAAAAACATCAAACATTGGGGCGTGGCCTACACAATGTTTTTGTTTTCCGTCGACCACGGAAAACAAAAAACATTGTCTATGAATACAAAAATGTATACGGCCACGCCCCAATGTTTCGATGTTTTTGTCTAATGTTTGGAAGACAGAGGAGCAGGAGACGCGGCTTAAGGATAAACATAAAATGACATAGATTATGTCCAAGTTTTTTTAAAAGATATTCATCTAACGTACTTAAGCACCGATTATACACTCAAGTACTGATCAAACTGCGCTCGAGCGTTTCTGAACATGGACATAAGAGTCTATTATAATAGAATGCCTTGTTACCAATTCTAAGATGACATGATGCAAACATATATAGTTACCGCTATATAGAGAATAGAACGACATAGGGAGCCTTTCCTTGTGGCGAGTAATTGATTTGGTTCTGCCCCCTACGGGTAGCAGACTGGTCATTAAGTAAAGTTTTAATGCCGAGGAACGATTTAGTTAAAATTGTTCATTCATCTCGGTTCAATGTTCGTTACATAACTACCTCAGCATTCAATGGTAAAAGTCCCCGGTCATGAGTTTAGAGTGACTTTTTAATTAGACAGCGGCTTTATTATAATGCTAAAGTAAGTCGTCTAAAAACAGTGAGTGTATTACATGTAATTTGTGTAAATAATATCGGCAAATATATAAATAATAGTGGGTTCGTCTCGGCCTGTCGCGCGCCACGTCACACCAGCCGACTGACAATTTATCACGACTGCCGGCTACCAGGATTACCATGCATTCACTGGAAACTGAGACATATTCATATTTATTTATCTCTACACGTAAAACAATATTGCATTTTTAATTTAAATAAATGGTTATAATAAAGTATAACTTCGAACATCCTTTACTAATATAAATGTGAATGTGAGTTTGTTTGTTACCTTTTCACGCAACAACTACTTAATCGATCATCATGAAACTTTGTACACATATTTTTGGAGGTGCTAGAAGTAACATATCCTATGTTACTATAGTTGTCGGCGATCGCAACCTCCTTTTGATTTTTATAAATTATATTAAATTTTATCAAAAATACGACTGCCAATGTCAAGCAGTCCTAATAAAAACTGAAAAGCAAGAAGTGGATTTTTCTTTTGCACGGAATCAAATATATAAAATATTGCGAAATAGCAGCAATAATAGTTTCCAATTGACTATAGTTAGTATGATCTCTGATACTTATGACTTAAATGAGAGCGAAACCGGGAGTAAAAGCTAGTAATTTATATAATTATTAGGTTGTTTTCGTAGTTGCCAATGTTGTTGTGAAATAAAAATTAAAAAACCTATAATAAAATGATATCGTGTGGTCACTCTATATAAATGAAAAGCTTTCGCACGCAATAACCTAAAATAAATAACAGAGGTTATGGAAACGAAAGCGCTCATTTGTCACAGAAAATTTTGTATTTTCAACCCCCTGATTTCAGAGCAAAACACTTTTTTCAGCCCTTTTTTTGTTTTGAATTTAATTTTACGTTTTCGCACGAAAATACGTCTACTAAAGAATTCGTATGTCATCTTGTGAGTACTTTCACCTTTTTAAAAACGTAATTAACAAAAATCTAATTGTTCGATAATTACTTATTACTATACACGTTGCATTGTTTTTCATTATGACGTATAAATGTAACAATTGAATGTATTGTACAATTCTTTCAGAGGCTCCACAGGTTCAGTAGTTTGTTTTACAACAAAGGCTTTTAGACTAACGTAAAAATATTGAAAAATGCTTTACTAAGACAGCCGTTTCCATATAAATTATAATATCTAAAAATTAATATTGTAACATGAAAAAAATACCTCATCGGAGCTATTTGGAAGATTTTTCGCTTCGAAGAATTCAATTATCTTCAAAGGATTTCGCTTAACTACTAACAAGACAAACATTGATTTTTTAAATTTGTGTCTTCATTTATTTGACAATATATGTAGGTATATACAGCTAATGTATATATACTGCGGATTAACACGTTGACGGACAGTAGGAACAAGCGAAGTTCGAAAATTGACACTATATGTTTTTGTGATTTTTAGAATGTTAGAAGTATAGTTTTACTCTTTCTGCTTAAATAAACTTAATTTTGATTAATTTAGTACCTTTAATTAGGTTGCGGCTATAACCGTCATGGCGCCAGCGGACTCTATACACTAAGTGATAGGACGATGGCGGTTATAACAGCAAAAATTTAAAAACGTAAACGTACTCCCTTCACAACCACGTGCATACTGAATCTGCAACTCGTATAACAGGTGAAATATGAACTTCAACCTAAAAAGATGTTTTCAAAACACGACACTATGCTTCTACGTATACGCCAGTAAGTGCACATTTGTGCTGCTATAGCCGTAGTGTCTAAAAACGACCGTTTCGTTTTGGACGGCTATAGCAGTCATGCCACATTGTGAACTTCGCTTTGACGGCTATAGCCGCAATTGTCCGTCAACGTGTTTAAAATGGATTTAAAAATATAATTATCTTCTTCTTTTATTAATGGCTTCAGATATCTAACTATCTGGGCGGCCGCCAATAAGAAATTACAAAATTTTAATACACACGTAAACCCTCAAAAAACCCAGAAAAAAGCTCAAAAATTGTCACAAAGCAAAAGGACATGGAAAAAGAACAAAAGATAACATGACATATCAAATGTCAAAATCCTAAAATCTTCTTAATTTGTAGAGACAACCACCACACATATATATATAATTTTATTATTTCTTCTGTAACTTTTCCTCTACTCTAAGTCCAGTCGTTCTACTATGACTGCAGCTTGTGTATATTTCAATATGTTATTTCCGTTGCATCTGAACATCAGCTGAAGTATTGTCCCTTTTAAATTAAGATACAATATTAATTTGCATTTGTTTTATTTACCAGTGAACTGTTAATTGCAACCACAATAAGTGTCAATCCACTGTTTTATTATAAAAATTGGATATCAAATTAAATATGACGAAACTTCACTGTTTTGCATGGCTACATAAAAATATTTGAGATTTGTCTTCAAAATTTGACATTAAAAGCAATATCCGGCGACACACGTGCTCCCGGAAGTTTTCCCTAAATCCCGGATATTGGACGATTACAGACGAAAAAACAATTTTTGTACTGCATACAACAGATAGTTCTACTGAGGGCCGATGAACACGTCTTACTTGCTTACTTACTCTTATCCCACATGTCCATATCACATTATTTCATTGAATCTAGATAATTATTCGCAAACTATGTTGAAAACTTAAAATTTATAAGCGACATCTAACGGAAATAAGAAGTACTTACTCATACTTCTTTTAACTAAATATACATGTAGTTCAACTACTGATGTATAGATGGCGCTAGCAAAAAATTGGATGATAATCCAAAACATTAATTTTATTTAATTAGTAAAGATATTATTAATAGAAATTGGAAATGAGTAAAGTAAACAATAAAACAAATACACTCTGAAGTATTTACAATAAAATATAATCGTTTAAATAAGCAACTAAATTGTAATAAATTATCAAAACTCCGCAATTTGTGATTGGTTTCGGCAATTCTGTAACATCAATTCCATAAGATTAATGTTTTGCGAATAATCTAGATAGATGCTAGCAAACAGCGCCAATACTAAAGCGCCTAATACTAGCAATTTACAACACAAATGTACATATATACCTACTTGATATAATTACAGTTAAAAATATACAGTCATATTTCCTATCAGAACAAAAGTGTGTACCAAATAACCACGCTCATAGTTATTGTACTATAATAATAAATTCCTTCATTATCTGATAGTGATTGATTAATTATTATCAATTACTACAACCGATCGATTTTAATCGGATTGAGTGAATATTTTTACGAGTATACACTGAAACGGTTTTTCCTTATTTCACTGCTCATGATTCGGATAGCCTATGTAACAACCTATGTGAATATTCAACAAAATCATAGATTAAAAGTAAAAATCACATCAACATTAAAAGATTTGTATACAATTTTACCCAAAAAATATACAAATGGCAAAGATGTGAAACTCAAAAACTAAATGAGAAGTCTCTGTCAATGTTCAGTTCGGTTTAGATGAAATTAGAAGGATAAGTGGTGAAAAACATTCAAAACAGCAACTGATTCTTCCTTACTTGTATATATTTTAGTACTAATGTAAATATCTTCAATCTACCTAGTTATTTACAAAAAGAAAATATATATCGAGATGTTTATAAGCAGAGTCTAATCCGTGATTTTTCCACAGCCTGTCCAGTGTCCACAGCCATATAGCAAATCTTATAATCTATTAAAAGTACTTGAAGATTATCCAATTATCTCTAAGTACATAAAACAATGCACAATTTTATCGGGCAGAACTAAAATAGTTAGTGTTTAATGATAAATTTGACGTCGTTTTAATTATATAATATTTCCGTTAATATCGTTAATAAATGAATCAATTTATTGTGCTGGAAATAAAACTAATAACGTAGCCTAAAACTTTTACATTGCCATGTCTACTAATTCAATATTATAACATAAGTAAATAAATGCATTATCTTAATATTAAAAATGCAAAATTACTTAAACAAAAATGAAATAAAGTACATAACTTGCAATAACAAAACGTTTTCACAATAACTTTTTTGTTACACGTCATTGGATTGAAGGCCGGCCGCCATATTTTTCCTGCTGTCATTTGTTAGTCTGTCGCCGGTGCGTAGTGCCGTCTTCGTGTTTTTTTTTTGCTGTTGAACTAAATTACTGTAAGTTTTTATATCTTATTTCAGTTAGAGTAATTCAATAACTAATTACTGTGAATGTGAACTAGTATTAAATGTTAGCATGGTGGCGTTTTGCTGCTCACCGAGCCGGCATGCTTGTTAATTTTCTAGAAGGCCGATTTACGTTTTATAGGCGACTGCGTAAAACACCGTCTTTTTAGATATCATTACTATCGAACACTAAATCATGACGTATATTGTGCAATCGTTTATTATTTCCGGGTCAATGATTAGGTTAGCTTTTTAACAAAAAGGAGGTATTCTTAGAATGTCCTTGACATTTTTTAAGTTGAATGTTTCGTGTGTTTTCTTATTATTTACCAGAAAATGTGTTTTTTGGGTTCAAAGGTGAGTTTAGAATGGAAAATAGGAAAAGGCTGCGTTCACTGTCTGCAGATATGAACGGTTATCTGCCGAGGTAGGAACAACAGAATGTTTGAGGTGGCGGCAAAGACGACTTTGCATGAAAACTTCGTAATTTATTAGTGTCCTTATGAGAAGTCATATTTTATAGTCAATATTATTAGCAAGTTGAGACGATGAGTCATATTCTCTTTGGAATTTTTTCGTAAAAATATATTTTAAAACAACTAAAATATAGCATGTTATAGCATGAATTTGGCTTGAAAGTATTGCTATATAAGCATAAACCATAAATTGAACCAAATTTGCTACATTATTGCATGTTCTAGGTAACAATTGACTCGAAAACCAGCATATCTTTGTAAGATACCTGCTATTCTAATCAGAATAAGTTATAGTTTTATTAAGGGTGGTTTTTTAAATTTATTCAGAAGTATATAGAAATGCCACTAGAACACGCATGCTATTGTCGCGGTGATGACAAGAGTGTGCTGGACTTGGATAAGCCAGAGCACATGTTGCCAATGATGAGACCATTCTCCATGAGGTTAATATTCTCCAACTACCTTCATTTCTCTTTTAGTAGTTTATGTTGCAGCTCTTAATCTAGATTAAGGTCCATGAGTAGAGAGAACTACTACCATAGACAATAGAATGCAGGCAGCTTTCTTTTTTATTTCCCTTATTCTTTTAAATGTCATAAAGAAAAAACAATATATATTTCCCTCGATCAATGAATAAAAGTCATACAAAGAGATAAAATAAAAATTTAAACACTTCTGATAAAATATAACGCGCCCGTAGACCTAGTGTTAAATGTCATGTTGTATTTGTAGAATATTTAATTCAGTAGATATTGATTTTGTTTCATTAATAGAGTTACCTTGAACACATGTTGAATCTCATAAATATATATAGTCTGTGTATAATATTATATTATTATCAATAATAATATGATTTTTAGGCAGTTTAGTCCTAATTATATGATTGTCCCTCAAAATGGTATTATCAATACGGATTGTAGTAATCTTTGTATCTGTGTAGTGTGTGATAGTATTATCATAATTCATAATGTTTTATCTGAATAATTCAATAGGAATTTTTGATTATTGATTTAGACCATTTAAAAACGTATTTCTAATATAATACAGTGGGCTTATCACGAATTTAGTCTGGCTTTCGAATCGAGCTGTCACAAGTAAAACGGATCCGTTAGCAATCGGGACCATGAATTTTTACTAACGACTAACGAACACCAGCAATCTATCAAATGAACGAAAGATCGAGACGTTCGAAAATTAACAAAAAGTATCTAAAATATTGTAGTTCCAAATCCACACGCGGTGGCGCTGCTCAAATTTCCATACAAATCGCTTGAAGCGAACTCAGTTCGAAAGCCAGACTAAAATTCGTGATAAGCCCGCAGGTCCAACTTCCCACATAGCATGTCATTGTTGTATTGTTGAACAATTCCCAGGGTGAATAACCTCATCACGGTGCTCATGAGCATTCCCAACGATTATTTAACTGAATATTTTTATTATCAAGAAGGTAAATTGATTACGTTGTGGAAGACTGTGTCTCAATTGAATTATTCACTGAAAGGAGCCTCCGTAGGCTATAGGTTTGTTTGTATAGCTTCTATATACCTATAGCGTATTGCCTAGGTCAGCGGTTCCCAAATTTGACTCCTCCTATCCATCTAACAAAAATTTCCTATTTTTGGACCAACCTCTTGGCTGGGGTATAAATATTGGTAATGGTCAAATTCCCTGGTAGCGAGTCGCTGAACTACTGCCATATATTTGTTCTTATTGGAATGCAAATAAAAAATACAAGCGTTACCAATAAGAATGAAGGATTGTTCTATTGACATATTCATAACATATTACATTTTGGGACTCACAGGATATTCACATACGACCTACTCACTAGTCTGTGTGTTTCTTGTCTGGGGGATTTAGGTTATTTTAATTATGTAATGACAATATAAAATTTATTCATAAGTAATCTTTAGACTCCGTGACATTGGGTTATCTATATAATTATGCTATTCATATAATAGGTGTTTATTTAGCATATTGTCATCCTAGAAAATGTGTGTGTCATTGAGTTATATATATTTTGATCATAAAGTAGTACATAGTGACAAATGATGAATATAAAACAGGTGTTACAGTTTAATTGTACCAAAGTCACTAAATAGTTATTTAAAATGTGTTTATACAATATATACAATAACCAATGTGAAACATAATATTCAATACAAAGGAACCTCTATTGTACAAATTGTTTACAATGTTTTTAGTGATGAAATAAGCATGGCTGCTTTAAAAACATCATTATTATTATGGTAGGTTAGTTAGAAAATGAAAATAAAAACAAAAGCCTAACTTCAATACAGAAACACTTGCTTTGTCGCATAATAAAAAGCATTTTTATTTTTTATTTATTTATTTACTTTTAGTAAATGGGCTCCAATAGAGCGCTTTTACTCGTCAATATAAATATAAATGAAATAAATTTATTAATTATCAATTTGATATAGCTGCTGTATACTGGCATTGTCCACTTACACACTAATGTCATAATAATATATAATAAATCTACTATGATGTAGAAAAATAGCTGCTGTATAGGGGCATTGTCATCCTATTGTATACCTAAGGGTAAACATAAAATGACATAGATTATGTCCAAGCTTTTTTATCAGAAAGATATTCATCTAACATGTAATATGATTAATTTCTAACTAGTATAGTTTTAATTCCAGCGTCCTACCTCTCTCTTACATAGTCTTAAATGTAATTTCAGCTTCAACAAAATGCCACTGCAACTGACAAAGCCAGCTCCTCAATGGAAGACCACGGCGGTTGTGAATGGACAATTCAAGGACGTCTCTCTCGCTGATTACAAAGGGAAATATGTGGTGCTCTTCTTCTATCCACTTGATTTGTAAGTTGTAGTTGTATATAGAGACATGGAAGTGGAGCTTACTACAGGAGTCATGGGCGTAGCCACGGTGCGCCCCACCCTGGCTCTGACCTAATCTAACCTAAAAAACTTGATTATCTAGGTACTAACTACAATACTTAATATCCGTAAGAAAGTTCACACTTGACAATCGTCAGTTGACACAAAAAAAATTAGACCGCGGGTATAGTTTGCTAGTTACATATTATTTTAGACTGCTGCCCCACCCTGAGCCCATGGTTGGCTACGCCCATGAAAGGAGTGGATGTACCATAGTGATTTAGTATTTATTGTGATATTATTTTGTTCAGTCGATCGAATGCTAGATCTAAGGTGTGTAGATATCACCGGGCTTGCTGTCTTGTCAAAAAGTTCTTCACTGAGAATAAGAAAAGGTATTCGTATTCAATAATTCGCGTCAATGTTGTCCGGTGATGTTGTTTTGCTCTTCTATGATTTGAGTTCGTTCTTCTGCAATGGCTTTCTCGTTGTCTCCCAGTTTTTGGTTAAGTTACTAGTGGCATTATTTATTTATTTATTACTAACTTTTACCCGCGGCTTCGCTCACATTTAAGTCATTAAATAAGATCAGAGATATCAATTGGAAACTATAGTAAAAAAGAAAATGTTTTTTTTAAATAAAGAGTATCCTATGTTACTTCTAGTGTGCAAAGTTTCATGATGATCGGTTAAGTAGTTGTGGCGTGAAAAAGTAACAAACAAACTCACATTGACATTTATAATATTTGTAGGGATTGAAGTTAAGTAACAATATGATTTTCGATGGGCCAACACTATCCAATGTCTGTCACGTGGGACCCAAAATTTATATATTGACTGTTCTTCTAATATTTATGTGTTTGGGCACATTTATGAGTTGAACTTTTATTTCAATTTTTGTTACTGTTTCTAATATTACTTCATGTGTTAAAGTCGAGTAATATTTACTATCTTTGAGGGTGAAAAGGGGGTGTAAGGTGTTTATGTATGTGTGTGTGTGATTGTTTGCTTGCGGGAGTGAATGTCTGTGCCATTTTGTCAGCTTCGGAGCAAATTAATAGTCGTTGAATGCAATTGGGAGATATTTGTAAAGGAAAATCTATTAGTGTTTTATATTGTAAGATTGATTTTTTATTTTTTTTATTTATTTATTTACTTTTAGTAATTGGGCTCCAATAGAGCGCTTTTACACGTCAATACAAATATAAATATAAATGAAATAAATTTATTAATTTAATAATTATCAATTTGATTTAGCTGCTGTATACTGCCATTGTCCACTTACATACTAATGTCATAATAATATATTGTTCAAATTGGTCTATTTTGTGTATTGACCTTGGAATATAGTGTCTCATAGGGACCGGTCCATCGCTGGAATACCGTTAAAGGTTCATTAAGTAGACTGTTGATCATGTTTGCCCAATTTCCAGTACCTTTGTGTGCCCCACTGAGATCATCGCATTCAGCGAGGCTGCCGACGAGTTCCGTAAGACCAACTGTGAAGTGATCGCAGCATCCACCGACTCCCACTTCACACATCTCGCGTGGATCAACACGCCGAGAAAACAAGGTAACATCCCATCACAGTGATTTTCTATGAAAGGGAGATTAGTCAGTGATTGTCTCATCTTGATGTTATTGCTACTCAGTTGCATTTCAGATGTGTGTAAATATATTATGTAACATGACCTCAGGAAATATGTACTTCATATTTTCAATTGTATTATCAAAATTATTATCTGCATCTTGAAGTACATAAAATAAAATGAATATACACAAAATTCATAAATTATTTTTAGAATGCAACTAAAATATTTTAATAGAAAGATACAAACACTGTATTTGTCACACAAAAAGTTCAGGCTCCATCGTATGATATTTTTAAAAATCTTCTGAACAAACATTTTATGACAAATATTTATTTATTTAATTCACTTATAACTTTTTTTCATACGTATGTATGTATGTATTTAAGTGTATATTATTATTTTATGTAATGTATGTATTGTGTATATTTAGTTATTATTTTCTTCACATTGTACCAAATATCACCGCTCACACCGTCAAAGGTTAGCTAGTTTTTTATTTATTTACTTTTAGTAATTGGGCTCCAATAGAGCGCTTTTACTCATCACAAATATAAATGAAATAAATTATGTATTCAATTTAAATTAGCTGCTGTATACTGGCATTGTCCACTTATATACTAATATCATAATAATAGGTGGTGATAATCAGAATAGCTGGTGTATAGGGGCATTGCCATCCTATTGTATACCTAAGGGTAAACATAAAATGACATAGATTATGTCCAAGCTTTTTTATCAGTAAGATATTCATCTAATGTGTAATATGATTTTTGAGTTGAGCTGGTAGATTAAGCTAGCCTATGTGAATATTTTTTCTTGCAATTAATTATTTATTTATTTTTATTTACATCCACAGAAAGAATACGACTGGTTATATAATATTGTAAATAAATAATTGTTCTCCAGGTGGTCTCGGCCCAATGAACATCCCGATCATAGCCGACAAGAGCCACAGGATTGCTCGCGAATACGGCATCTTGGATGAGGAGTCTGGAGTTCCATTCCGCGGACTGTTCATTATTGATGATAAGCAGAACCTCAGGCAGATCACCGTCAACGATCTCCCAGTCGGACGGTCAGTTACATTAGCACATTCGACCTACAAGTGACCTGAACTTAGACTAAAACTAAGTGTTGATTACAGTTCTGTGGAGGAAACCCTTCGGTTGGTCCAAGCTTTCCAGTTCACGGACAAACATGGAGAAGTGTGTCCAGCTAATTGGAAGCCCGGAGCGAAGTCCATCAAACCTGATGTGAAGGCTGCCAAGGAATACTTCGACGGTGCCAACTAACTATAATAACAACAAAAATAATACTTCCCAATAACAATGACAGTGGCTTGGGTATAGTGGTGGCGTGTGTAGAACACTTGTAAGGGATATTGTCGTTGTTATGTGGGAATGCCTCTGTCTAATTCCAGTATACGCATTTGAATTAAAAGTGATTCACTTCCAATGTAATTACTTGTTAATACGTAAAGCAATGACAGTGTTGTTGATTTTCTATTCTCTTGGAGGCTGTAATAAATGCTGTGCACGAACTTGTTGTTTTATTTAATCTATACTAATATAATAAAGAGAAAACATTTGATTGTTTGTTTGTATGTATTGAATAGGCTCCGAAACTACTGGACCGATTTGAAAAATTCTTTTACCATTAGAATCCTACATTATCCCTGATACGTCTGGGATCCATATGAAAACTTTAATAATGTAACCCAAAGTGTTACGTATATTGCGTGCGCTGCGGAAATTATTGACGATAGAGCAAAGTGATGTACTACAGTTTTATAGAGGACATCAATATGTACAAAAAAGTGTGCGATACCATATGTCTAACTATTACAGTTATGTTTCATGTTAAAATTCATAGTACTTTATAACTTCGTTACGCGAATGAAGTTGCTGGCAACAGCTAGTAGATAATAAAATGGGGAATTGGAGCTGTGGGGATGTTAGGGCGTGTTTGTGAGAGTTATGTTTAATTATAAATCTGGTTCGCACCGCCAATGGCATTGGTTGCTTTAAACAATATATCAAATTATTATAAAATCATTGGCATTTGGTGAGTATTGCTTACATAGGTATTAGTTGTCAGTAACATTGGTAGATGGCGTTGACTACAGTTTTGAGGTATGTTTAGCGACATCGATTGGTAAGTAGGAAAAACATTTACTTGCTCAAGAAATTCTAAAAACGCATGGTATTTGCTGATAATTTTACATTGATTCTTTTGGTTTTTTTCTTATTAAATTTTATGTATTTTCATAATCATATCAAAATCTCTATTGAAATTATTGTTTTAATATAGGTATTGCTATGATTGAAATATATTTCGTAGTAGATAATTTTTTTATTTTTTATTTATTTTTTTATTTATTTGAAAAACTTACAGCTAAATACAAAAAAGTTAAGACATACACATGAAAAAAAAGCCTATAAAAGTTTTCGCCAATGAATCGCATATTATCGCACAGAGGCATTTATATTTCTCCTTAAAATAAAGAACTAGTTCTCAATGTTGCCAACAGATGGCACTATTTTTATTTACTAATTTATAAGTCAGGTTTTATTCGACAAAGATTGCATATTCTATTCTTTCATATCATCCGTAGGTTCTTTTTTATATTGGAACACTTAGACTTGTCAAAATACAATTAAACTTAATAATACAATAATATGCAGCAACTGTAATAGTGTCTTGTTCACTTCAATAATAGATATAATATAATACTAAATATCATTTGTTTTCACAGATTGTCATTTGTAGCTTCATTCAGAGTGTATATTAATAATTGTTTTATGTTTTGAATTCTAAATTACTCTTTAACATCATCTGCAAGCCATTTTTTAAACCGGCCATTCTCAAAGTGGTGTTCCGCGGAACCCTAAGGCTAAAATACTGCAAAAATACCTACCAAAGGGAGATTATAAAGTTACATCTAAATATTCCAACTAAATATTACATACATATCAGTTTTTTATAATTCTATTAAGAACCTATGTATTAAACAATGCGTGCTTTGAATGCTTGCAATAAAACATTAAAACTCCAAAAAGCATACAAGAACAGAACATTGCATGGGACACGTGTTCGGGATTGTGCGTGAAATTTGTTGTGACCACATTTGCGTCAAAATGTTTGCCATTAATACTAAATAATCGATTTCCTTTGACTTTTTAGCAAACAAATAATTTCTTTCATTATTTCTAATTATTGCGTGAAGCAAGCGACATATGTTTTGGCAATTCATAAAGAAATGGTGCTTTTGAAATTGTCTTTCCATTATTCCGTATATTTGTTCTCTGTCATAACAAAAAATACGCTTTTGTTTAAAACAAACTAATAGATAAATAAATTGGTGCCTACATTTTTATATTGTTCGTTTAAATCTCAGAGAACTTTAAAATATCAGTGCCCATAGAAGAAAAACAGAAATCATCAAATAATTAAATGCTATATGCAGCTTCATAGTTGTAATTAATAAAGAAATACAATAGCAATAAAATAAAACTAAATCCCTTACTATTATAAATGTGAATGTGAGTTTGTTTGTTACGTTTTCACGCAACAACTACTTAACCGATCATCATGAAACTTTGTACACATATTTTTGGAGGTACTAGAAGTAACATAGGATACTTTTTATTAAAAAAGAAATTCTTTTTTACTATAGTTGTTGGTGATCGCAACCTCCTTTTGATTTTTATAAATTATATTAAGTTTCATAAAAATACGACTGTCAATATCAAGCAGTCCTAATAAAAACTGAAAAGCAAAAAGTGGACTTAAATATATAGTATATTGCGAAATAGCAGCAATAATAGTTTCCAATTGTCTATAGTCAATATGATCTCTGATACTTATTTAATGACTTAAATGCGGACGAAGCCGGGGGTAAAAGCTAGTATTTGATAATTTGTGGTTATTACATAAGTTTTATTGTGATATAAGAATGAGATTATGGTTCCATTTGAACTTTTCAATTAGTTCTCTCTTTGTTGTTGTTGCTGATTTTGGTATTTCCCTTTTCAGAAACTCCCATGCGTTCTCAATGGGGTTCATGCCTGGAGAATTTCCAGGTCATTCCAATACTTTGATTATTTTTTTTGTTGTTAGGTTAAAAGTGTTTTTATTTTTTCGTTTGGTCTAATAATATGGTAAAGCATCACTCTTATATACACTCGTAAAAAGTATTACGAATGTATCAGTCGTAGAGAAATATTGTTTTTTTTTCTTCAAAAATTCAAGTGTGAAAAAGTGCAAGTTAGGTATAAAAGTGGTTTTAATTTTTTTTTAGGAATACTTCGACTGTTAAGTAGACAAAATTATAAATAACTTCTAAAACTTCTTCTTATTATTTGTCCAAACAAATGATTGTACAAAATAGAACCTAACAAACAATAGAATTGAACACCGGTAGCTATAAAAGTACACCTTACGCCTGTGGAGGAAAAAATAACAAAAATAAAAGAGAATTTGTTTAAGGCAATAAACGTTTTGCATTGGGACAAGTGTGTCGAATTGCAATGGCGGACGGTAGCAAGTGAGAGAATGCGTTTGCACGTAAATATTTTGAGGATTTAATTGTTCTACAAACAACAAAAGCGATTTCAATAGATAGGCACATTTCTTAGGTAAAAGGAACAGGTATTTTTATTCATTGAGATATATATAACACTGGAGAAGTCATGACGAAGGAAATAGACGTATTCATAGATTTGTATTCATTACATTACATTTTAAAGATGTTTAATTATAACCAAGCAAGATTGTACCTGCTAACACTAACATTATACTTAAGTTTTCGTCCGAAGAGATTGGCATCTAGTTGTCTTATGCCAATCTCTTCGGACGAAAACTTAAGTATAATTATGATAGAACTTCACGTACAGGTAAGTTCGTTTAATCATTAATTATATTGTACAGGCTATGATTGGCGCGTTTCTTGTGATTTCTTCTAGTCATATGCCTTTCTGAAATCTCGTAGATTCTGAAGGGTCTATGTGAAATACAGTCATCACATTACATTAGTACATTTCTGTCGTTATCTAAAGCTGGTCCCAAAACCCGACCAGGACTCTTATATTTTAAATACAATCGTATATTGTCAAAAGCTCCATTCAATTTATTGTCACACCTTGTTTATTCTTTTCCCATTTAGCTTTGAATAGTGGAGCAGCGTGAATGTATAAAGTGCCTAACAGAAGCATTTTATGAAACACAATAACTTACTTGTCCGAAGCTTGCGCAAGGTGACTCGTGGGTGGTAAATACTGACAATTGGGCATATTTTTAAATTAGTAAAGGCTTTTGCCTTTGACAGATACATCCCTACTAATATTATAAATGTAAATGTGAGTTTGTTTGTTAAGTTTTCACGCAACAACTACTTAACCGATCATCATGAAACTTTGTACACATATTTTTGGAGAAAAAATATATTATTTTTTACTATAGTTTCCAATTGACTATAGTTAGTATGATCTCTGATACTTAATGACTTAAATGCGAGCGAAGCCGCGGGTAAAAGCTAGTAGACAATATATGCAGGCACTTTTTATTAAGTATATATGTGTATGAGTTTTCTCAACACTGAAAAGTCGGAAGCGGTCATTTGATCAAATTTATTTTGTTAATTTGTTATAATTAACTTCCGAATGGTTTAAATATGCTTTTTGATTTTATTAATTTAAATATCGCGTAGTCATTAAACGAATTTGTTTCCACACAGCACATAATTGAGTTACCTGCCCTTAATACGAGCAGCTGCGACAGTCATCAACGAAGAAAATGCAAGCAGACAATGGATAGCCTCTACTATTAACTGGATATGTATAACTGGATAACGGAGAAAGTGTCATACGCTCGCACGTCCACAAGTACTATGATCGATCGTTTCTAATTAATGTACTACCAATTAATGGTAACTACACTGATAGCACTAATCCGCGAATAATTATTCTTAGTATTGAGTCTCAAAATTTGGGTATCTGTGCCACTAATGTGGGTCAGTCAACGGTCGAGAAGCGGACAACAGAGGGGCACAGGGCGGAGGGGGGAAGCCCGACTGGACATAACCTTTGTTTATGTATTAGGAATGTCTAGTTCATTCGCTCCTTTGGGCTGATTCCAGTGCTGGCCACCTCTAATGTTACTCATGATGCCAGCTCTGTTATTCTAACGGTCATCAAACTATACCTCCCACACGCACAAAACAATTGTCAACTACACTATGCAATTTCGAACGCATTCTGTCAAATAAATCTCACTATCTGTCATTTCACTGTTAAATTTAAATTCATTGTACTGACCTAAGGAGTTGGGGACGCTGATTTCAGTGTAACATTGATTTGTATTTCCATAGTTTTGTAAATGAAAATATTGTTTAGATTGATTTAAAACATCAATATCATGGTTTCTGATCATTCATCGAAAATGCGAGATGAAATGAAATGAAATGAAAATAATTAGTTTATTAGCATAGGCACTAAAGGCGTATGACGAGAAGAATACCACAAGAAACTCGCCAATCATAGCCGGTACATAAATAATTAACAAAAAAACTGAATTTCATTTAGAAAAAAAGTAAATAATAATTCATAAATCTCATAATTCACAATAATTAGATCAGATCCACGGTGCAACCACACAGATATCAGTCCACAATATAATAAAAAAAAACTACGCCGATGAGTAGCAAAGAAGATGTCGGACATAGTGGGTCCCACTGTTCACTATGCTTATAGAATAATTATAAAAAAACTACGCCGATGAGTAGCAAAGAAGATGTCGGACATAGTGGGTCCCACTGTTCTGAGCTTGAAATAGAATAATATATTGTAAATTTCAAAATGCTGTATCTGTAATGAAGAAAGACAATGTGACCGCCCCAACACTATGTATTCAAATGCGACCTGAGTTATTGTCACTTATAATTGTGTGCTAATTAGATAATGACCTAGATCACTACGCACAATGACTCACTCACTCACTCACTCACTCGCGCATTTGAGACACCATCATTGACCTATAAATGTCATGTATATAATAGTTTCCTATGATATATAATGTACTACTTTATAAATTAAAATACTCTGGATTTAAACTCGCAACGTTATTAACACTAGATTTACCAGCTTAAATATATACCTATTTCTACCAAAACCAAAAAAGTATATATTTGTTGCAAATTGTATATAAAATGATATTAAATTCATAAAACGAATTCTTCTGTTATAAATTAAAGAAGATTAGAAGAATTAAAGAAAATAAAAACACGCAGTAGGAATTTTAATTTGATCTTGCAAATTTGATCTTGGTCTGGTAAATCTAGTGTTAAAAGTGATCGGGCCATTAACAACGATTTATACATCTGCCTTCCCTGGGTTGTGCCATCTCAAGGGGTGACATGAAGAATTAATAATTGAAAAGTATTCAGATTCAAATCCTGAAGCAGGCACAGTGGAGGCTGGTGCTGCCAGTGACAATTGTCTCCATTCTAGCCCATTTGTCCGGTTGTTGCATGTATATAGTCGAAGTATATATGTACGTACGTGTTATGTCTATTTCTCATTAGCGAGCCACGAATGGATGAAGCTCCGAGCGATTCTCTTAAGGCGCACTTATTTTATTAATCAGATTCTAATTTATTAGATTAGGTATTTTTATGTAAATTAAACACGTTCATACACTGACGAAGAAATATAAATATAAAGGCTTCATTTTGCAAAATTTTACAAAACATTATTAGAATACAAGCATATATAATGAATTTTGTGTAATAAACAATTGAAGAAACCTACGCAAGCCGATTTCCGTTGGCTTTTGTTTTGTTTTTTAAACTTACTTTATAATCTCTCTGTATTCGTGTTTCTACAGTCGTGGAAAAACAAAACACGCTTGAATGTTAAAATTTATTTACTACTAACAGCGCCTCGTATACAAGATGTCTGCCTTAAAAGCTACTACATAGAGAAATGTCGACCTTGATTGTTGGCCTACAAAGCGAACGACGCTACTGCTACTGCCGCGCCGCTCCCTCTCGCGACTTGCATGTCAGAAGCAGGAATAACCATCAGAGGCAGGCACGACTACCACATATGACGACATTGGTGAAATATACACTCCTTATGACACATCTCCGTCATGTTTTTTTGTTTTTTCCCCCTTTTTGTTTTTGTTTTCTTTTCCTTAAATCTAATTGGTATGTATGTATTTTTGTAATTACATTAGAAGTGTTACCTATCCCTTTATCACCTCGAGCATGCCGTCCTATCCTATAATTAAAATTTCATTTAGTTTGTATAATATGTAGTCCTAATGTAATTTTGTAGGTAGGTTTTATAAATAAATAAATATCTATTACTGTTTATAATAGTTATTATTGTATTTGTGGCGGTCGATTCTACAAGCCGAAAATACTTATTTAAGAAGATTTGAGGTTTTGACGTTTAGTCTGTCAGTGTCATCTTTCTTGTTTCTTCTGGTCTTTTAATTGCCACAATGCATTGTGATAATTATATTTTTAATCCATTTTAATCTACAATATTATCTCACATAAGTTTTTCTAAATATTATTGGCCAGCCAGATATTATTTGTAGGTTGTAGCGTATGTGTGTGTTTGTGTGAAAGAAAGCTGAGACGTGTGGACCGGTGTATAAGAGGATTTGATAGTTATTCTCGCAGGTTTGTAGTTTTAACTCGGAATTGGTGTAACAGGAACATTGATTCTTATTTTACATTTGGTTATGGTTTACAACCGTCTAGTTTAGAATATTAAACAATTGAAACGAGTTTTATCATTAAAAACAGTGCAAATTATAAAATTGTATTATTTTAGTTTTTATCTAATAAAATAACTTATTAGTTTCATTTGTTGGAATTAATTAAGCTATGAAAAAATAAGTGTTATAGTGGAAGGAGCGCAGTTCTATAATGAATTACCAATTATTAGAAATATTAGTAAATTTAAAAAACATATGATGGGTTTGAGTGCCTTGTGATGGTGTTGTCAGTATTCTACGTACGATATGTTTATTTATAGTTATTATTATTATTTTTATCTCAATTAAGTGAATTTATTGTAACTCTTTTTGAGTTAATAAATATCTTAAACCTTAATTTCAGTTCAATATTTGTATTATTGAAACATATTGTGTAACACTGTTTTAATCGCGTCTGCATTGATGCCTGAGCAATTGTAGTATCGAAGCTCATTTCTTAATGCAAGAAATAGAAAGAGTTGGCTTAATGAGCTTCCTCGAGTTGGTATTATCGAAAAGTAAAAGTAACGTCGAGTTCGCAAAACTAACGGTTGTGTTGTTCGCTCTTATAGCCGCTGTGGGCCCATCTATGAGAACATTGGAGCTCACATATAAGGTTTAAGATATTTATTAGCTCAAAAAGAATTACAATAAATTCACTTAATTGAGATAAAAATAATAATAATAACTATAAATAAACATAACGTACGTAGTATATTGACAACGCCATCACAAGGCACTCAAACCCATCATATGTTTTTTAATTCATATTTAAATTTACTAATATTTCTAATATTAGTTATGTTAATTGGTAATTCATTATAGAACTGCGCGAATTTATAAAATTTATAAATAAAGTATTAGTAGTAGTATTAGTTTCAAGTATGTTTGACTGTATGTTTGTTTCAATCACATTTTGCGATGACTTGACTTGACTTGGCTTTATTGTGGCAAATGTATATTATGTGTTAAAGTAATAATGAATTTTTTAAATGTATTATGTTAGTTAATTATCCTTTCCTTAAAGAAGTCAGAGGGAACCAGTCGCGGGTCATCGACATAGCCGTGAAAGTTAGCAAGGTTATGTGACACTTTCAAATATGTCGGTAAATTGATAAACAAAAGATGTGATTACTAAAGGAAATTATTTCATCGAAGCGAAGCCGAAGCGACCGCACGTATTCTGATGATGCCATGTGAACGCGTCGAGATAAGTTATTAAATATTGGTGGAGGTTATTTTCCTTCATCGACCTATTGTAGCGGGAATTATAAGCAAAATAATTTCCTTTAATATGGAATTCCGCAAAGTAACGCCTGAAATAACCAATTATATATTTAACACTGAAAAGGGTGATATTTAAGCAAAATAAGTTGACGTGTCGATTTATTTATCTTGCTAGTGTCAATAAAAGATTCAAATTGAGACTGAAGTTCCATCGTCGGTACTGAGATGAAGGCAGTTCCTTTTTTTAGCATTGACAGAGACCTCAACAAGTTGGCGGATGTGGCACACACAGACAGCGCGAAATCTGTGTCACTGGCACACTTTCTCATAGTGCCGTCCTGCTCGCACACAAGCCGCATAACACGGATCATAATAAACCATAAAAGCACAAAAATAATAACTATATTCGTGTGCAGCATTTGTGTCGAGATGCGAACGGAAAGAACTTGAGGCCAGTCGGGTTAAGATCAAGGTTATGGGTCAAAATAACTTGATTTTTCGTTTGTTAATACTTTAATTGCTCCTTGTGCATTCATATTTGTTTATTAAATCGTATTTAAATTTTCCTATTGTAATAACATTCTTTAAATAGTTTGGCCGATGTCCGTTGTCCAAGGAAAGGTGTGAGTATCGAGATATAGGTCAGTCACCCACAGCTGATACCACTTGAAGGCCGCCGTCATCAAAGGTCGCCTCACACGATGCTAGCCGACGATAGCCGAAGTGGCCCGAAGCGAGTCGCCGCGGTGAAATCAACTATGTATGTAAGTAGGTTGGTGAAAGAATCTCTCTTGGCAGTACGGTGTGCAAAATAATTTTGTAATAAAATTTTAATAATGATTGATGATTGTAGGCGATCTGTTATTAATTATGTTTTTTGTTGTCTGTACATATTATTATTATACGCAACCTAATTCGGGTGAAAATAAAAGCTTTAAATAAATGTTGAGTTATGATAATGACAACTTTCTCATGGACTTTTAAAACAATGCGGGTAGTTTTAAATTATCGTAAAGTAGATAAAACTATATCACATACGGAACTGCATGCGAGCACAAATTTTCGAAGTATAGTTGGCAAAAATCTTCAATGGTTAGTTAAACAATGAAAGTGCATATTGATGCTCCAATTCTGGGCAAAATTAATATTAGACAATATTGAAATAACGGCCTACATTTATAGCGTCCACTTATAGGTCACACTATTTCTTAACATCAGGCGAAATGATATCACATACCATTGTAAAATAGTTTTAGTGATTTTAAGTGAATCGTAATGAGGTGTATGTGTAGGTATATATGTATTATTATTTTGTTTCGTGAGAAGCGAACATTTTTATAATTATTTTGTATAATTACTACGTGAATATATTGCACACTGTACTTAGATATTTGCGTCGGTGTGTGTGTATGTGTGCATGTGATGTTGCGCCCGCGCATTCGTCGTCGTATGGCAAAAACTGGCATCACCACATCACTGGTGCATTATGACAATTTTCACATCCGACTTTCTTCCGAATCCGTGTGAACCCTGCGCCGGCGCACGAAGCCTGTGAACTTTGTTTATTTCAATGTTTGCTCCACTTTTATATATTTTCTTAGCTTTCTTTTGTTTTTGTTGTTTTTTATTATCGTTTGGTCGCTCTCGGTGAAATGTAAAAGTGTTGCTGCAATCAGAGGCGGCTCGTCTTAAAGAGCGCTGGTGCAATTCTATTCTACTATGCCTATACAATAGTATATTATATTACCTATATCTACGCCGCTGTAATATAAGTTCTGTAATTTTCGTGGGAGTGCACTGCAAGCGCTCTTTAGGACGAGCCGCCTCTGGCTGCATCTGCAATTGTCCATGCACTTATTATGTATATCTGATGCAGTTTATTAAGGTTGCATCGTTAATAATTATGTTTGATATCTGAAAGAGACATACATGCACACGCATATTATACAGAAGAGAAGTCCTAACTGAAAATGGAAAACAAAAATCCAATTTAATTAACAAAAAATCTCAATTTATTTTTACATTAATTTACAAAAATTTATTTGACGTAGTCGAGAGACCACATTATTAAAACAATAATAATTCTTAAAAATATATATAAAACATAATAATAATATATTATCTTAGATTATATTCTATAAATTGGACGAACGGAAGCATTTACAGATTCAATTAAACATTACGTACACTTACAAAAATCTATTAATAAATACTTAAAAACTAATTATAACAAAAAAGGTACATTATTAAGGTTTGTGCCACGTTCGGTCCAAAACGCCGCGGTTCCAACGTCAACCACACTCCCAAACTCTTGCGTTGCCAAATGCGACAAAGTATTAAAGAGTACCACGTGACGATTAATCGGAGCGTTTTTATGATACGAAGCACTCGACTCGGCTGATATTTGTGTAATTAAGTTATTTTCTAAGGTTACTCCTTTGTTTCGAAAGTTTGCTACTAAAGCCTTTGAAAATAATTCACAAATAAAATCTATTACACACAACATCAGCGTAATCATATTAAATATAAAACGTAAAAAGATAAATCTTTATAATATGTTTTGTGGAAACGATAGATTGTACTTTGAAATATAAATTTTATTGGCTCAATAATGTGAAAGTTTATTAATAAATCGCGATGTGCACAAAATGTAACCAATCAGCTGGATTCGAACCAAACTTTATTCATATTTTTGACACTTTCAATGCATCTACTTTATACATTTTGAAAACATAACTGTAATTGCTACAAATACTTTTCGTAGCAACTACGAGCGCACATGCTACGACGTAGTATAACAATAAGATTATATTATTTTTAAATGTTAATTGTAACGAATAAATCCGTTCCACATAAACATAATACCTGACTTGTGTTAACTACAGAAGGTGACTACAGATGGCGCTAGTCTAGCTACGTTCGCGCGTCCGTGAGTGGATAGCTGCTCGTAAATTCGGTCTGCTTTACATCGGTCGAGGGAATAAGTAGGCGAGACGCCGACACGGTATGTGAATCATTAAATTGTTATTGATGGAATATCTAAGTGGGCCTCGACTGCCATTTCTATGTCGCCTGTTGAATTAGACCTTTGCTTTGTGTTACCGAGTTAATACCATTGTTTTTTTAAAGTAAATTATTAATGTATATATAGTATGTATATCTCATAATTATAAGTAAGTATTTAAACAATTTATAATTGTGATTAATAAGTTTAACCTCAATCGGTCGTATGTTATGTAACTCGTAGATCGGAATCCGCAACTTGAATATTAAATAGGAACGCCGGTGTATTTTTTTCGCGACGTTTCCCGGACGCTTCAGTTCCGCAGATCGCGTGCGGCAACTGATTTATGCACTTTAAACTGCAATTAGACTGAATTGTTTCGGTTCTATTGTATACCATACAAGCACAAACAAATACACAACGTAAATTAAATAAATAAATAAGAGAACGTCACAACACTTAATACGTAGAGAGAGAGAGAGTAGATAGAAATACTGGTCGAAGGAGTGAAGCAATAATATCTACAATTGAGACAGACGAGAACTTAAAACTAATTAACATTGCACTTGTCCATAGGAGGAGTATTATACTATATCCAGCAGTGTGTACGCGATCACGTGAACAGATAACAATTACACACGCACGCACACACACACGCACACACACACACGCACACCCTCCTCACACACACACGCATACACCGACTTATTCTATACAAATGCTTCATTGAGCTAGCCAATAACAACGTCCACATCGTCCATCAGTCCCTGCCGATCCTTTTGTGTATTTGCTGGTGCTTTATTAAGTGCGCCTTCTGCCTGAAGGCCTTCGCGCACACGTCGCACCTGAAGGGCTTCTCGCCCGTGTGCGTGCGCAGGTGCACTTTGATGTTGGACTTGTTGAGGAAGCCGCGGTTGCATATGCTGCAGCGATGCACCGGCTTCTCTTTGCCGAGCAGGCCGCTCAACTCGGCCGCGTTCTGAAACGATATGCTGCTCGCCACCTGCACGTTCTGCTGCTGCTTCTGCTTCGCTCTGCTGCGTTTGCTCTTCGACGACATCGGCGTCACCGTCGTCGTATGAGGGTAGTTGCCCAACAGGTGGTCTGGACTGCAGAGGCCGTCTGACTTCAGGCCAAGAGAGCAATGGTGCGGCATGTATCGGCTGTTCAGCAATATGTTGTCAGTTGTCGAGACGGCGTTGCCAGGGGGACTCGACGTGGATATGATGTCCATGCCGTAGCTGGTGGAGCTCGGCGCCTCCTGCTTCACCGGCGGGCCGTTCTGCAACCTGTTCTGCAGCAGCGGCATGTAGCCGTGCGTCAGCAGAGTCTGTAATGTGGAGCCTGCTTGACTTAAATTCTTTTGTAGAAACTCTTGACTTTTAGCAGCGAAATCGTTACTCGATTTACATGAGAAATCTATTTTGTTCATGTAGTCCGATTGCGCGGGTTGCGGTGAACTGGCCAGGCCGAACTCTGATAAATTGTCCTGCGGCACAATCTTGTCGTTGTGCTGACTGCAGGCGCCAGCTATCCACAGGTCCAAGTCGTCCCAGCTGTCTCTAGAGTTGTTCTGGTCGGGATCTTCAGGTTGCGAAGGCACAGTGGTGTCGGCTATCGCAGAACCGATGATGGCGGCGATGTCTTCTATTGAAGAGATGTCATACATTTCATTTTTGGGTTGTACTGCACTGTCGGCGCAGAACATCTTAGAAGGAGGCGAGTCCGAGCGGGCACAAGAATCGGCCACGTCCGAGGAAGCAGGAAACATCTTGGGATCTGCGTCAGAATCGAGCGCGAAGGGTTTCACGTCGTCCAGCTCCGCCGGCTCGGAGTCTGCCGCGCAAGTAGACGAGGAGACCACGTTCTGATCTTGGTATCCGCTCTGAGTGGGATAGTTGTTATTCTCTTCGGGCAGTCGTTGTGCGATGGCATGATAGTGGTGTCCAGAAATGCCGTTGATAGAAAGATGGCCGGTGTATCCGGTGAAGGGTGGCAGAGGCTTCAGCTCGGCGAGTGGCGGCGCGAGCAGCGAGTCCAGTAACTCGTGTGCGGGAGAGGGCGGCGCCTGATCCTCGAGCTTGGCGTCGAACCAGCAGCCGCCCAGCAGCAGCTCGTCGGGCGCCGCCATTCCGGGGAACTTCATCCCGCGCCGTCTCACCGCTGTCGGCAACACTCCGCCCGGACCATACTTGGACGCCGCCACGCTGACGGCGCTCACTGAGAACAAACAAATAACATTGGTGAAAGTGTTGAAGCGACCGCGTGCTTGACTGAGTGAGTGAGTGGGCTCTGTGTGTCACAAAGTCGCACTTGACGATCTTGCGCAGGAACATAAATAATTAATATATTTTGGTGGAGCGTGTTCGGTTTCGCTTCACTGTACATCGATGTCTGAACGAAATACCCGTACCTACTGCGTCGGTCGGATACTCAATAACCTGAATAATGATCCGAGGCACATTTGTTATTACTTTGGAATATACGAGTGATATATGTTAACATGTAATATGTAATTGATTCCTAATTGATTTTGTTTCCATCAATACGACCAAAGCAACTGAATACGCATTTCCACACAGCCAAGGGGCACTAATCGGTTACCATGCGACAACAAAAAGACCAAATCGCAAGCAACGCAGTCTTTCCCAACTGACACGCAATAATTGCTAAATGTTCAGCCGTTAAGAAAAAATTAACAAAAATTTGAAAAAAAAAACCTAGATTTGTTTCGGCCCTCAAAACGTCTGGCCTTGATAGTTTTTCGCAAATCAACAAGTAAATAGAAGTTTAATTGCGGCTGTTGGCCCGTGTCACTCTATCGCAATAGTCGACGTCGACATCGGCCGCGAGAAAAAAACAGAAATGGAAATACGTGACTATGGCGAACGAGATTTGAAATAACATTGCCAATAATGCGAGCATAGGCCTTTTCCATAACGTACAGCAATCGAATGAACAATACATTTAATAAACATTACTTCATACTATCATTATTGTCGTTGTATACTCGAGTGTGTTGAACATTTTAAGTGCCCGTTTCATTCGGGACTCTGGGGGCTACTCAGGCCCATTGACATTTCCTACTCAGGAACACTTACGTAATCATTCACGAAATTACGGATTTAACAGCGACGTCACGACGGATAGGCCAATCAGTGCTTATTTTACGGACATTTGACAGGACTTTTCACGGGCTTATGTGTCAAAATCACATAAACTATAGAAGTGACGGCCGTATCACGAAATTTCGGATATGCCTGAGTAGCCCCCCAGAGCCGAAATCCGTCATTTGTCGAATCCACAATTATAAAAGTAAGTCTGCAGTAAGTGTGCCAAAGTGAAAGTGTTTTTGGTTCGCATTACTCTTTCTATGAGTTGGCGAAATGGTGACACTTTTTGGCGGAAAATTTGTGACATGAACTAGGGCATAATCATAGAAGACACAATTATGCATTTAGGTAAACTTGCACTGTATTCGTGCATGCTACCATTTTATATTTATTTATTTAAAACTTTTTTGCACTTTTATACAAAAGGCGAACTTAATCCCCTTAGGTATTGTCTACCAGTTATCCTTTAAGACCAGCAGAAAGGTTGCATACAGAAGGAATAGGTGCTCATCAAAAATGCATAAACGAGAAAAATAATAATAATAAAAAGAACCTCATCACAGATACACATAATAATAATATAAAGATATAAAACAAATCCCTTACTAATATAAATGTGAATGTGAGTTTGTTTGTTCCGTTTTCACGTAATAACTACTTAATCATTATGAAACTTTGTACACATATTTTTGGAGATACTAGAAGTAACATAGGATACTTTTTATTAAAAAATATATATGTTTTACTATAGTTTCCAGTTGACTATAGTTTCAGCTGTTTGGAATCATATTGATTTATTTCTATTGAAATTATCTCTGATACTTATTTAATGGCTTAAATGCGAGCGAAGCCGCGGGTAAAAGCTAGTAAGAAGGTATAAATAAATAAATACACATATATAAATATAAATACAATAATAAAAGAATAAGAAAAGTAAATAATACATAAATTATACAAATAAAATTAGAGTTAGTTTTCATTTTACATGTATTTGAAATTCCATTTTTAATTTACAATAAATTAATAGAAGAAAATTGTTTATTATTGCATGAAATTGTGCAAAATTTTCTTTTAAATAAATAAAAACAAAAACATTATAAATCATAATTAGTGTCCATTTATAGGTGCCGATCGAGTCTATACATGGACGTATCTACAAGAGAAGCCGACCGCTATTAACGAGCTCTATTGTCAATCACTACCCGTGAAAATCGAAAACTTAGTTTCGTAAACGACGCGCGAAAACCCACTCTAAATCAGACAGGTCAAGGTTGAAGTCGCTTCGTCCGCCAGCGGCCCGCTTGAGATGTTCCGGTTGTATGCGCGCACGCATTTTACGCCACTGACACACTTCCGTATGTCGAATGTGCCGTTAGCCGGCCCACTTTGCGATGCGCCGTCTCCCTCGCTCTCGCCGGCCCCCTATCTGCCGTTTCAGAGGCATCGCGACAAAATTTTCGATGCGGGCGCGTGTAGGTCGGCCTCAAAATTTTTATTCGTGATACGTTTTTTACGTCGGAAAGGCTTTGGCGGATTTTTTCGTAGCGGAATGCCAAGAAGAGGGGCATTAAGGAGGTCACTGTGCTGAGTGAGTTATGGGTACACGGATGTTGGCGAATCCCAGGCATGCTCATTAACGAGATAACTTTGTTTACACGGATAAGGGCAGCATCGGCCGCCGATTGGAGGCATTTCCCACGTTACGATTGAGGCACTTGCACTCTGTCCATCTAAATCTGGAGGCCTAGAGGGGGACGATAAAGGTTTAATTCAAAAACTCCAGGCGAGACTAAATGTTATTGAGGGGAGCTTAAAAATAATTGATTTTCAAAGTGTGCGTTAGACGAAATAAATTTGGGAATCTCTGATCTAGGTCATCGTTTCTCAAGCGGGGGGTCGAGTTTGTTATTAAAGAGGGTCGTAGTCTGTTGAAAAATAATAAATACAAACTACATATAGGTACAAAAGATTCGTTTATTAAAGGAATAATGAATTTGTGTAATGTGTGGGGGGTCGCAAGACTTTTTACCTTACTTTTTGGCTTTTTCGTGGGTCGCGACATAAAAATGGTTGAGAAACGATTATCTAGATGGTGTAAGTTCGTTTTTTTTGATAATATTGTCCGTGGAGTAGCCGTGGACAGAACTGCAATAATAACAATTTAGAGGTAGTAAAAACAGGCTAATTGAGTCAATAAGCCATCGTCGGCTTCGGGACTACACAAAAGGCAAAGGGCGAGATGGTAATTGCTTTAAAATAAACGAAAATATAATAAATATCCTTTGTGTGATGCGCGGTCACTTTATTACCGTTATACAGTTTGGTGCTCACTGACTGGTTTTTTTGGGGATCGTCCGACGCATAACGGTGGTCCGAGGATGCTTGCTATGCTCCCGCCGCGCTTTCATTGAGATGTGCTCCTTGCTACGTTTCATGTTTGTATTGCATTAATTAATTTATTAATAAAAAATCAAAATATTTATCATGAAATTTACATGAAGTTAGATATTTACTAATAAACATTTATGCATTAACCAGCTGTACCCTACGCGCGTTGCTACTCCACAAAGACATTTCACAAATATTTAATTCATTTTGTTCATTTGACGACAATATTGTCTGTTCAATGTGAGCTGTCATGAACTGTCACGGCAATATATGAAATGTATTGGAACGACAGTGGCACCATCTGTCGAAAATTGGTCGTACCAACTCAGAAATTTTCGTGGGCTCATGCACAAGTTTGCTAAAGATCATCACAACAATTCTATAAGGAACATACAAGCAAACATTCATTTTTATATATATAGTTACTTAAAGGGTCTATAATTAGCTTTCGTAGCAAGTTGGAGGTTATTCAATTTCTCATTGTAAAGCCGAACATGTGCTGTATTCTGAAACGTATATTTGTACAAGAATAGTGTTTATGATCTAACAACGGGTCTCTGGTCACCCTTTTTCTAATTACCCATTTGCATACTTTTAGTGTTATTGTTATAATACAAAGTGACCTTCCTTGGGTACGTATTGTTTTAAACTCGCATTTTGTTTGGTTTAAATTACTTGTGTTGTCTTAGTTTACTCGCATGCATTTGAATTCCTTTAAGCGGTTCTTTTTTGGTTATTTTCTAATGTAACGTTTCGAAAACGGATAGACTTAAGATTCAAATAATTAACTTAAGATTGAAACTATTGAAATTAGTTTCAATTCGTAGACAATTTTCTCTATTAAAATATTTGCTTGAAAGTTAAATATAAACATGCGACATACAATATTGCCATCGGTTTATGTTCACTTACATTTTACATAATTAGTATTCGTATATCCCTACTAATATTATAAATGTGAATGTGAGTTTGTTTGTTACGTTTTCACGCAACAACTACTTAACAGATCATCATGAAACTTTGTACACATATTTTTGGAGGTACTACAAGTAACATAGGATACTTTTTATTAAAAAAAATATGTTTTACTATAGTTTCCAACTGACTATAGTTTCCGCTGTTTGGAATCATATTGATTCATTTCTATTGAAATGATCTCTGATATTTATTTAATGATTAAATGCGAGCGAAGCCGCGGGTAAAAGCTAGTTCAAGTATTAGATTCTGTTACAAGATTTTTGGATGATCATTAATAATACAATGCAACTTTAATATAATGATACTGAAGGGAATCAGAAAACAATTCGTTATAACAAATAATTTGTTACAATGAGGTTCGTTATACAGAGGTTAAGTTTGTCTACGATTCGTTTTAATTCGCTTTACGTAGGTACTAATCTGCTTTCCCTCTTATAGCGAACGATTTCGTTAAATAGAGGTAAATAATACTTTCTTTTTATATTTTGCAAAGATTGAAAATTCGTTATAAAAAGGTTTTTAACAAATGTATTCGCAATGTAAAGGTATATTTTGCATTAGCTCTTACGGGCAGTTCTAGGGGATTTCGAAAAATTCGTTAAATCGAGGAAATCGTTATATTGAGGGTCGTTATCTTAAGGTTACTCTGTATATTCCAGTTTTCTATAAAAATAGTCGACTTCATTGTATTTCTTTCTCAATATACAATTTTAAAAATAGCGGTAAGGAACACACTACAGAAGCAGATAGTTTTATATGTTCACTTTGATTCTTTTTTTGAATTCTTTACATACATATCTGGCAATGATATGACTTTTTTTTATGAAAAAAGAAAACAAAAACGTTTTTTTTTAATTTGTTTTTTTTTAAAAATAATATTGTCTAATATTATAATGCTTCATATTTATGTATTTCTAATATACTATAATGAAAATTCATTTTGATTAAATAGCAAATCGATATAGAAATGTTAAACCGAATATTGTATTGTACTATTTTTTATTCATTTTCTGTACATTTCGTCCGTATAAAGCTACATCATGTCTCCTTGAACTCCTATTATATAGATTTCGTTATCAATAGATTGTTTTTTTTTTAACAAAACCGGTGTGAGCGGTCAATGTCCGGTCGTATCCCAAATAGAGGAGGTTTTGTGTACAGCTATACTGAAGGGAACGAAGGTTGTTTACCCCTATACTGTGCACGTGGGCAAGGTCATGCAGGGACGTTGTGCATTGCTGTCTTTGTATTGTTATACCTGTTTTATGTCTATTCAAAAGAAACGATGTGCTTTAAATTTAATTTATAAATTAAAATATCGTTTCGTAATGTCTGAGGTGACTCGCGAATATGATTTAACTAAATTAGGTTAATTCTTCGTCTTACAATTGTGTTTACATTGTTTTAATAATAATAATACTAGCTTTTACCCGCGGCTTTGCTCGCATTTAAGTTATTAAATAAGTATCAGAGATCATTTCAATAGAAACGAATCAATATGATAACTATATTTTCTTGCTTGGCTGGGATTATCAATTTTTAAAAATTACTACATACAATGATGTTTCTTAACCTCAAAACTTCTAAGAGTTTTATACTGCATATATAAAAATGACAGACGGAAATAAAAATAAATGTAGAAAAATTCCAAACAGCTGAAACTATAGTAATAAATAATATTTTTTTAATAAAAAAACATCCCATGTTACTTGTAGTACCTCCAAAAATATTTGTACAAGGTTTCATGATGATCGGTTAAGTAGTTGTTGCGTGAAAATGTAACAAACAAACTCACATTCACATTTATAATATTAGTAGGGATGTAATATAACGTCACAAAAATGTCGTAGTAACAGTGAGACTAGAGAGAATAAGTAGGCTCTCGGCTTTTCGACTGCTTTTTGTTTGTATAAGAATGTGATCTCGAATCGCTTGAAATATGTTGACATTAGCACCACAGAGCACTTTTACTAAACACGAATTATTTTTCCATTTCACACTTCGCACATGTTTTCTATTTGCATAACAAACAAAACAATATTGTCACCTTTTATTGTATTGACGGTCACATCGATTTCGTTTGTAGCCGATGCGCTAAGGGTAGGTACAATTACTAAAACCATACTGACCCCTTACAGTTGCTACCCCTAGTTCCTATTATATTATATATAATATTATTATTGCGAACACACACACACACACACACACACACACACACACACACACACACACACACACACACACACACACACACACACACACACACACACACACACACACACACACACACACACACACACACACACATACATACATTTTTTATATAAATACATTTTAGTATTAATGTACGAAAAAGCACTATCTACAGAAATATAGTCCTAGGATTAGTTTTGTAGATATAACAATATTTGTATATAGGACTTTTGTAGTTGATGGAATAAAAATTATTATTATTATTCTAAATTTCGCATGTCATATGTTAAATCTGCATTGAAAAGTCAATCTGTAGTGTTAGTTTTTTCTCATGCTCATGGATCCGAAATTCTGAGTCTAAAAATAATTAAACATATACACTAGCGACCTCTATGAAGCAGTGGTCTGCGAATTTGTATAAAAAGTATCACATACGAGTTGTATGTTTGAGTCGTAATAACACGAAGCCAATTAGTGTTATTTGAATGTATAAAGTGAAGTATCATTACGGTATGTTGTGCTTCTTAAAATCAGATAATTGTTATATTGTTAGCATTTGTTTTATATACTGAGTAATTATAGTGTTTGGTGTTAATTGTTTGGCATACGACACTACTAATAAACGCTTAGAGGCAATAGTCGTCTCCTTTATGCCGGCCTGATGAGACCAAAGACGAGAAGAAGACCACAAGAAACTCTTGATAATGGAAGGATGGATACATACATACACAATGCACTGACTCCTGACCTAGGAATTCGAGGACAACGCAAACATAGAAACACAGACACGATATATTTACTCGTTTTGTATTAATATCGCATGTCAATTGTTTTGTCAATTTCGGGAACCATAGCTATTAATCATCTCAATGTTGTATAAGAATATGTAAATGCCTCCACTATTTTGTAAATATACATATTTCATTTGTTTATTTTTGGACCCGGATCAGACCTGTGTCTCCCCATGCACCCGGACGCGAGCATTCGAAATTCAAAACTGGTTCCATAACGGTCCATTTGGTCTCATCTGACCTCAATAACCAAACCACCACATCCCATATTTGAGGGTGACAATAACAGTTAACCAATTTCATTTTTATATGTTGCCGCATAAAGATCAATTTCGCGTAATATAAATTGGTACTTAAGTCTTTTTAGTAGAGCGAGAAAGAAATTTTTGAGAAGTTATTACATACAATATTTAAGCGAAATTAAACTTGATCATAAGAAAATTAAGTTTATGTGCAAAATTGCGAGGCTCTTATTTCCATAACAAAGTGTATTTCTTTTAAAAGCAAATCTACAATTGATCATGTTTGGTGCTGTTTAGCGCGGACTAAGTTCACAGATTTTGTGCGGATTATTTGTTAGTTCATTGGCATTGTTTTGAAAGTTGCATGACTTGCAATAATTAAAACTAAAGCATTAGTTCGCTATCCGTACTATAGTCAATACTTAATATTATAACATATGAAATGAATATTGTGCGTCTACCGTCATATATGTACTGTCTAGTGCAAGTATACATCAATCAATATTTACAAAATATTGCGCAAAACTACAGCGAGAACTTTCATTCTAACATTCATGAGTCACGTGGTACGGTTAGCATGCGCCCGCGCAGACCGTTTCACTTTTTGAGACTAAGCAAGGAGTGGGGAGGGCCCCCCCTTGCACTCGCTCGTCACTGGCAAGAGACGGCCTCCTAACCCACTTCGCGCTTAACACAAAGTCAAGTGCGTGCCCGTGAAAACTTTATGATATTTTGCTTTTAAACAATTATAAGGATGTACGTACGAATATAGTAGTTGTAAACTATACTATACATTAGAGCAGCGGTTCTCAAACTTTTTTGGCGAAGGAAAAAGCCTTAATATAATTATAAAAAACTGATTTATATGTATTTATGAATAATCATATTGCAATGTAATATTACGTAATATTTAGTTGGAATATTTAGATGTAACCTTATAATCTCCCTTGGTAGGTATTTTTTGCAGTATTTTAGCCCTAGGGTTCCGCGGAACACCACTTTGAGAATGGCTGCATTAGAGATTCTTTAAATGCATACATTATTAAACCTTTACGTTTGTTTATGAATGTACATATATAAAATATGTTATAACTAACTATTATATATAGACATATATGTATGTACACACATACAACATAATAATAACTCTTTATTGCACAAATTAAAAACACAGAAAAAAATAATAAAAAACAAAAGGCGGCCTTATCACTGAGCAGTGACCTCTACCAGGCAACCAACCTAAGGGTAGTAAATCGCGAATTTAATAAAATAAAATAATATATACAAATGAATAATAAAGATATAAATAATCCTAAATATATATGCATATAACATAACATAAGTACTAATAATAACAATAGCGTTACTCGCACGAAACGGCCGCGGCTTCGTCTCACGCTACGAACGTTACGAACGGTATCGCTGACCACCCCAGTCCGTGACGTAGCTTAACGGTAGCCGATACGCCTTGTACGCAAGGTCGACACACTGCACTGCCTGGACTGTGGACCTGAAACCTGCATGCCACCATCACGTGTCTTCTCAAACAGATATAGTGTAAATACGTATTCAAACTTGAATCTAAATTGTTTTCCAATTTATTTATGATCTGGAGTTGATAAAAAAAAGAAAATTAATTATGTATTTATAAAGTTAATTGGCATTATCCCTCCCTACTATATAAATGTGAATGTGAGTTTGTTTGTTACGTTTTCACGCAACAACTACTTAACCGATCATCATGAAACTTTGTACGCATATTTTTGGAGGTACTTGAAGTAACATAGGATACTTTTTATTTAAAAAAATAGGTATATTTTTTACTATAGTTTCCAATTGACTTTAGTTTCAGCTGTTTGGAATTTTTCTATATTTATTTTTATTTCTATTAAAATGACCTCTGATACTTATTTAATGACTTGTGAACGAAACCGCGGTTAAAAGCTAGTTAATTATAAACGTGCATGGTACTCGTTTGAAATGTCGAGCGGTCATAGTAGCCGGCAATGACTCTAGTGGCAGGCTATTTGAGGGTCGATAAAATTTGGTAGTACCGTTATATCGGACAAGGACCTCATTCTAAACATGACTTTACATGCAAGAATTGCTTATTTATTATTTTATTAATGCTAATTGGTCAATACTAACACCGCTTCTTCTATGATAATTGGTTATCTGGAAGAAATTACTTTTAGTGATAAGATCACCAATTGCTCTAAATCTGTTTGTTATGAGTTAATTTGTACTGGCATTATTATTATTTTTTAAAGCAATAAAGTATTTATTATTATTATTATTAATTATTTTTCTTTTATTTATCGTTACTACTAACATATAAGATACACCTAACTGGTTTCCCCACCTTTAACACTGTTTCATTTTCATTGGTGAAAACTTTAATTGGTTTTTCGTATTCCCATAAAAATAATAAATTAATAGCAATATTCAAAACATTAATTTTGTAAGCAAATAATAAACAAACAGTCGCATACATCGAGCACATGTGTGAAGAAGCCCTTATCCGCATTCCCAGCGGGACTCGCTCTCAATGAAATGTGGGTCAAGTTTATTGACAAATCAGGCCGTTGGCCCATATAGCCGGCCCTCTCTTGCCTGTACAGACCTCTCACTCGCACAGCCGTCTCGGAGGACGGAGGCTTTGACCAGCAAGGATTTTTTTAAACCACGTTACTGTGGACGATTTGTGTTTCGTATTTTGTGAAGTATTGGCGTAAATTACAATTTTAACAGTACAATAAATAAAAATAAGACACAATAATAATTGTTTAAAATAATTACGATAAAAAATATATATTAGAACTGCCATTCTCAAAGTGGTGTTCCGCGGAATCCTAGGGCTAAAATATATCTAAATATTCCAACTAAATATTACGTAATATTACATTGCAATATGATTATTCATAAATATATATAAATCAGTTTTTTATAATTATATTAAGGCTTTTTCCTTCGCTAAAAAAGTTTGAGAACCGCTGTATTAGAACATAATAAAGATTATAAAACAGATGTTCTTACAATATCCGCATGTGAGTCAATACAAAAACATCATCAAACAAATATTATACAGAAAAAATGTTCCCAAACAATTTATCTCACAACAAAAAGAACCCTTCGACGGAAATAGATTCAATGGGGAAGGAAGTGGAATTTGATCGCAGGTTCTATAACAAGGTGCATTTAACCCTTTTTATATGAAAGCCTTGACCCACTTTTTGTTGTGTGAACACATGTGCTACACACGAGATTTTGTCATCTGAATTTTAAGTTTGCTTAAATAAGCTACAATTTCAAATTACATATAATTATACAATAAGGAAATAACCTAATCAAGGTTTAGGGCTTTTTCAAAAGAACTTCTATAAGAAAACAATAAAAATATATATACATAAATCTAATATTACTTATAAGTTGTTTTATATTATTATTATTAATAATTGGATTTTTAATTGGTTTTTGTTTCGTGCATAAAGGCTATATGTTGTGCGTCCACAATATGTGCTATTTATTGGTTTATTTTATGCTGTTTGCAAATCTTTCATATTTGTTGATATTATTAAAGTTATAGATATACATTATAATTACAATGACACTGAAATAAACAAGTATAAGGTATAATTTACTAGCAGTTGACCGCAACTTCGTCCGTGTAGTAATGAAGATATAAAGTACTATGAAGTCAACAGAAAAATCCTATCATAAGCCTGTTGCAAAATCCGTCCTTAACTGACGTCTACTAACTATCTCTCTGACAAATTTGAAAACGAAGCACTTTCATACAAAACTTTGAGAGCCCTTATACCTCCTTAATCTGGCTCTGTCGCAAAATCAGTTCTTAGCGGACGTCTGCTAACTATAAACTACCTCCTTGCCAAATTTCATCTTTGTACGTCACGCGGTTTTCGAGATTTCGTGATATAGATTCGGGTCTATAGCTATCAATTTTCCAACGGTAAATAAACTTTTAAAAAAATTCATAGTAATTTTTGTGTATTATATATGAATAATGAGCTTGTATATTCTTATTATGTAATTATATGCATAATATTAAATGACATACGCTCACAAAGCATCCACATGTCTCAGCAAAAAATAACCAATACAAGTGCCGAACTTTCTTCCCACGACAGCTGGAGCCCTTCAATCAGTCAATATTTAAATTACAAAAAGCTCTCCTTCGTATATCCTTTAGTTCACTTAAATTACACCCCGTGTCTGGGGGGCTACTCAGGCATATCCGAAGTTTCGTGATACGGCCGTGAATTTTGACACATAAGCCCGTAAAATAAGCATTGTGTGGCCTATCCGTCGAGACGTCGCTGTCAAATCCGTAATTTCTTGAATGATTACGTAAGTGTTCCTGAGTAGCCCCCCTGTTTGGGTGTACAAGTATAGATAAACTAACAATGATTCGATCCGGATTTGAAATTGAGATTCGAAATATCATCTACGAAAATGTATATAACTTAAGAGACTGCAACCCTGGGATAGTGTCACTGAGCCGGTCGGTGCATATTCGTGTTACACACTAGTACCGCACTCAAGCTTAACCCATTACTTCCCAAACGTCGAAAACATTGGAATTTTTTGGTGAAATCTTTAAATTAAGTTCATAATACGTTAAGAAAAAATAATATGACAAAAAAAAATTAAAATAATTCTTTAACGCTACCTGCCTGTCCTATAAAATGTGAAATTTGGTAGAAGTCTAAGAATCAGTTTTATGTACTTTGAAGTTGGTTACTGTTTTCTTTTACGGTGATATATAAAATCGGAACATAATGCTTTTTTTGAGGCAACAAAAATGACCAATTTGAAAAAATTACATTAAAAATATTTTTCTCAGCGGAAGAAAATTATTTCATTAGAAAAATAGTATAAAAATACAAATTTCATCAGTAACAATAAAAAATATAACTCCTTAATAGGTTAAAAAAAAAATTAAATATAGTGTTTTAAAAATAGGACAGTAGTTAAACACAATTTTACTTTGTCATACATTAGACATCAACGCGTCCCAAATTGAATTATGCGAATAAAGCTAATATTATCACGGTTTATTTCAAATCGTAGGCTGTATATGTGAATGACGTTAGCGTGATCTCGGACGTTGGCCATCATCAAGTGAAAGTAGGCAAGCGCATTGCTCCGGCGATGTCAGGCGCGATGACAATAGGTCATGTATCCTATATCAAAGTGGTTAGTGCTAGAACTACGAGGTTTGATTGATATGTTAATGTTATAGTATTTGTCGGCTTGAAGGTTTCAATGCGTCATAAAGCCTATTCTATGTACCTGACTATGTGGATTTGGAAATATGATTAAGAAAGTTAATTGTTATAGTCTGAAAGCTTTGTAATGATATTGTACTGTTATGTACTTTGTGTTTTAAAAAATTTATATAAATTAATTACTCAATTAAGTGAATTCTTTTTGGGAAATAAACTTTAAAAACTAATAAAAGAGTTTGTAATTTATGAAGCGTGAAATATAATAAATTTATTACAAAATGAAAACCAATGCAGTGCGTGACCCCCGGATGTACAATATTTTCATGGATGTTTATTATTCAAAAACCAATAACACTAATTATAAATCCAACGGAGTACTATCTAGTACGTACTTGTAAACATTTACTTCGGTCAGTATACGATCTATACGTGCGCAGGCGCATCTCTTGCGCAGTGAAAGTTGCAAGTTGTCCCCCCTCGTCCCGCAGCCCGTTATATGCCGTGCCCCCTCGCGACATAGAACTGCCGTGATTTGTGTCAATGTTAGATATACATTATACGAGTATATATAGTAAGAGAGGGAGGATTGTTATTATACGACTTTTTTAACCGGATTTTTATAAAAATTAATAATCAAAGAGGGACTTTTACATAAAGAAATTCGTTTTAAATATTGCATTATATGAAACTCGAAATTTAAATACTCGTAGCTTCATCTAAAAGCATCACGTACAACAAAGATTTACAATTAGGCGAACCTTCGCATTGTAACAACTTTCCTCAACTGAAACAGCGACACAACGTCTTCTGAAAGGATGTACTATACAATTGATAACTTTCCTAAGATACAGTAATTTCAGTTGATCTTCTAAAACGCATACCTACAACACTATATGAAAATTGATGGAAACAAAACTATAATACACATTACTGACAATAGTGAACGCCTTCCTTACCTTGTACTGTTGCGTTTGGAACGGAATCGTTAAATCCTTGTCATTATAGCTTCCTCGCAGATTGTTTGTGTTGTTCCCACCGAGAACGAATGCACTGCCGAGTCCTTTAACATCAGATAGGAAGAGAATCGTCCGAACAAATTAAAATAACAAGGGTTGAGAATATAAAAACATAGATAGATACATACAGGAAAGTATATCACATGAACATATAAGCAGCTATAAGTAGGAATTATTCCAATTATCCTCAATTTTTTAATTAATTTTAATAATTTAATTAATAGTTATAATGAGCTCGCGATTACTAAATATAATTCAAATTAATTGATTGCATTCACTTTAATTGAATTTGAGTTAATTACTTTTTATTATTATTCATAATTAGTTTTATTCGCCCTAATTCTCAAAACCTGTCAAGACATCTTCAGTGGGCATATACACGCGTGACGTTTCCGATCGCAATGGTCGTTTATGCGAACACAGATTAGATACGTCGTTAATTAAAATGCTTTCCCGCAATTTCCAGCAAAGTTGCATCTAATTATATGCAAAACCAATTTATTTATTTTGTTATTATTAATTATTTGAAATATAATATTCTCGATTGGTGCGATTTTTAATTTATTATTTTGTTGATGGTAACCCGAAATACTACGTAAAAATTCGGCCCACATTGTCGCAGTGAGCAGACGCGGCCGTTACAACTGTAAAAAAACCTGTCATGCGACCTTCCGCACATCATCAGGCGAAATGTTACCGAAAAACCTACAAATCACCCTTTTAAAATCAAAACTAATTTCAATAATTTTATTAAAAGCGTTAATAATTAAAATAGTATAATAGAAAGACCTCCATCGTGGGTCATGCGATTAGTGAAGTATGTTTATAAAAAGATATATTGTTAGAAATAAAAAGGAAAATATGTGATTGGCATAAATAATATAGATATGGAAATATAATAGTAATTCTGAAAGTTATTTACAGACAGAAGAGAAATAACATTGGTAGAGTGACAAATATTTGAGGGTCGCACAATCGCAGGTGAATCCAGTCGGCGCAATCCACTTCGCAATGTCACGGTGACATATCATATCATGCCAATCACAACATTCCCTCAAATAAATAAAACACTAATTGTTCCAATTTTCCTCAAAAAACTGGACCAACGTGAGTGTTGTATTGTTGAAGCAACGCAACGTACACTGTCTCAACTGTCGGCGCTGAACAGAACACTCCGAACACTATCCGAGCAGGCCGAGCGGCTCATCAAACTACGATCGCACTTCACACAACGCGGGAAAGCGGGCTCCGACCGCCAAAGCTCGAACGCGACTGTTGCGCGCACGCACCCCACTCTATCGCTACCAAAATTTCTACTATCACTCGGGCAGGGGCGCTCAGGCCGGCCGTCCGCGCTCGACTAACGACGCAGCGGCGTTCCACATTTGATGCAATCAAAGCAAACTAAGGAACTAACGTAATTTGCAAGGATTAACCGACGTTTCGGGATTGCTGTAATTATACACACAAACTATTAGATTAAACGGTACAACGAATGCAATTAAAACATTATCGTGAACAGTAATTTTCATTGTTATGATGTTTTATTTGAAATAAATGAAGAAATATATCGACGCGTGGTACATTTCTTCTGCGCTTGAGCCCCCCTGCCGCCAGCTATCTCCGTGCGTACACTCACACCAGAGCATGCTATTCACCTACTTACCGTAGAACTACTTTGTAGGGCCCACGCTTTTCTGTGTTGAGACCCACCTGGCCTACAGCACTAAACCAACAACTTCAGGAGACATTTACTGCAAGGAACGACACTGTGACACTCTTTATGCGAGCTAAATAAATACCCAAGTTCAAGGACAAATGACAAATTTGCGACAAGTTTAAACAGCATCTTATTTGCATCAGTCATATCACTCCTTTCACATGAACGCGTTCAATGAAATTACACTCGCACTATATTGCTAATAACATAATCATCAATCGATCTAACTGTACATACCTACATTTAAAGCTAAAAGAACTCCTAACAATATAACCATACTTTGTATGCAAAATGATTCCACATAACATTATGTAGTTAGCAACAATAAGTTCATTAATCTACCCTACCCCCTAACTTCTATTGTTATTCGAAAAATGTTTTAAAAATTTGCATTAATTAAAAAATCAGGTTATTTCGCGAATTTGTTTCTGCTATAATACATTGAACTGTACATTCGTTACTAATAGAGTTCTATATCATCTCATTGTTATAATAAATAACAATACAAAATTTGTAGACTTCACGCACAAACTATTCTAAATGATAAACGATGTTAAAATATGTATTAATGTTTAAAATCAAGTTTAAGTGAGCTTGCATCGAGTAGCAACAGAGCGCGCGGTGTCATCACGGGCCTCACTCAGATAACGGTGCGAAATTGGGCACGCACCAAACTGGGCCAAACTGCAAACTTGCCAAAATGCTCTGCCTTTTACCACCTTTATTTACATTGTCTTCCATTGTTATGCATTACGTTGTAGTACATGCGTTACGATTCGTTTTAATTAATATTCATTTGTTTTTCCCCTATATAAGTGCATGCATATAAAATGTTATTATAATAAAATCACATGACATTATTTGTGTTAGATGCTACTAATTAACACGAGCTGTCAATTGTAATAACGAGTTGTGGCGGTCGATTCTACAAGCCGAAAATACTTATTTAAGAAGATTTGAGGTTTTGACGTTTAGTCAAAAAAGTATATATCAGTGTCATATATATCTTGTTTCTTCTGGTCTTTCTATTGCCACAATGCATTGTGATAATTATATTTTTAATCCATTTTAATCAGCAATATTATTTCACATAAGTTTTACTAAAGAGTAATAATGAATGTGATGTTTTTGACAATGGTCTGAATTATTGCACTTAATAATGTATTTCAATAATAATAATTATAATATGTGTTTGTGAGAATTCCAGACGGATGTTAGACTAATTATTACTTTTTACAGACAATTAATAATTTAAATTTAACCCTTAAATGCGTGATTTATTCTGACCTCTTGAAAAAAATATATCTTGTAGACTTGTACATTCTAATGCAGGGAGACATAGAAAGAAATAAAAAATATATTATTAAAATGCTGCTAAAACTCGATAAAAAATATTGTCCTGATAGTAGTAATTCTACAACAGTATGCGTTGCGCTCATAATAATGATTTGGTAGCCGTGTTAGTGGTATGTTGCAGTTTTACGTCAATATGCGTTTAAGGGTTAATTTAATAAACATGATTTATGTAATTGTTAATATTATATTTTTAATTTGTGATCAAATCCAATGAGCTGCTATTAACAGAGAAAAGTCGTAAAGCTAATTCCAAAAGACGGCAAACTGGTCTTACCATCACTGAAAACTATATACATTGATCCAAAAACGCAATCTACTATTACGTATTGACCTAGTGTCGGCGAAACAATGTGTTTAACACAAGAACGATTATAATGATGGTCAGTTAATCGCATGACGCCGCCCGACGAGCACTCGTCACAGGTCACTGGCTCCTTACTGTTTCGGCCCATCCTGCGCGTTGCTAAACCACTTGCCACAAAAACCCACTGCTCGCAATTTTGATATTACATACCGTAGCCGAGTGTATTCATTTTACTAAGATAAATAGTAACTTTGATCGATAATAATAATAAAATTCGTAAAGTCACAAATTGACGAACTTAATGCCTACATTTTCTACCAACTAACCGGTCACTGCTCATCTTGCCCCTCCTGAAGTGGTATCATTACTTTATTTTGGCATATAAACTCCATATAACGTCTCTCGATTTAACGATAAACTCCCTAAAGCGTCGAAATCGCTTGGCTACATATACTAGTTCAAATAAGATTGTTTTTTATGTAATTACTAACACTAGTCTGAAATAATTTTTTCTCTCCATTTAACGACAACTCTCTATAACGCCCAATAATTCCTTCAGTGTCGTTGTATAGAATTTACACCGTACTTGTATGTATGTGATCTAAAGAGACTTTGTTTTGAGAAACAAACATAACACAGTCAGTCTTATTAATTTGGGCTTGTTCTCTGTGGTTGTCAAAACTATAATTAACTAGCTTTTACCCGCGGCTTCGCTCACATTTAAGTCATTAAATAAGTATCAGAGATCATTTCAATAGAAATAAATCAATATGAATCCAAACAGCTGAAACTATTGTCAGTTGGAAACTATAATAAAAAGTACCTTCAAAAATATGTGTACAAAGTTTCATGATGATCGGTTAAGTAGTTGTTGCGTGAAAACGTAACAAACAAACTCACATTCACGTTTATAATATTAGTAGGGATGACTGCTTAAGTTGGCTTTATGCACGTGATCAGCAATCAGGGTAAATGCACGTGTTACGGACATTTGCTGGGAAGTGATTTAGGATTGTCAATTATATTACTATTGGGAATATTGCTCGCTTCATTATTACTATTTGAATGCTTTTTCAATATATTATATTAATTTAGTTATTCACAAATATCATATAAATAAATTACAACTTCTTTAAGAATCTTTTTATGAAGATTTTAATTTTTCTTCATAAATATGTATGTATTATTATTTATTATTTTATGTAATGTATGTATTGTGTAGATTTAGTTATTATTTTCTTTTCATTGCACCAAATATCACCGCTCACACCGACAAAGGTTAGCTGGTAGATTAAGCTAGCCTATATGAAAAAAATTTTTTTTGCAATAAAGAATTTATTTGTTTATTTGCTTGCTTTTGAAACGTCGGATTAAATTAGTAAAAGTACGTAAGCCGCATAATGTCTTTTAAATTAGTTTATATGATTTTTAATAGAGAGAATTAACTAATTATTATTAAGCTTATTATTAAAAGATTGTACGCGACTTACTAGCCCTCTGTAAGCATGTTGATGTTAACTTGACCAATGCTGATGCCACCTTACACAGGTATGCCGATTGTGTTAGGCACGCGCCTCCGTTCCGCCTCGCAACCTATGGGCTATGGACTATATTAACACACAATATAACTATACACTTTATTGTGTTCGCTATAAAGGAGAATCTCGTGTAACTGGTGTCTTGTGTAGCTGAACATTTGGCCGCGATTTGCAGGAACGCATAGAAATAATATAAAGACGTGAAAAATTATTAAGCATTTCAGGAAACTTAATTCCCCTTGTAACAACAGTAAGTAACAGAAATGAACAGCATCAAAGCAAGCCGCCGTCAACAACGTCTATGCAATAACAGCGACAAAGCAATTGTCCAAAATATGCATTTTTTATCGTTTTATTAGTCTAGTCCGTATTTCGTATTGATTGTTTACGTTTACGGTTTAGTTATGGTCCCACTCAGTTTGTTTCGCTGTTATTATTGGGAGAACAAAAACATTTGGGAGATAACAGGTAACAGATGCAACTGTATGCGGGTAGTTGGGAAAATAAACTTAAAAGGAATTAATTTTTATTATTTTAATCCGTTTCGGAGGCTTTGCACTCGTCGTGGTTGCGCTGCAAACCACAAACACGATTAATAACAAGATAATTCGATAATTATTTATTTTATTAAGCGAGAAAATTCATTTACGTATTTTCAGATCAACACACAAACATTTTATTCATTTAAATGCGTTTAAACCAAAAAATACTAAGCAGAATTGATATTATGAAATAAGTAATATAAACTAATTGATGTATTCATAGTTATTATGATAATTACTAATCAGTGAATGCGGTGACTCACTTATATTGCTGAGTGGACAATTGAACAGAGGGAAATAAAACAATATAATTAATGACGAACGATTTATTCCAAAATAAACGACATCAAAACAATACGTACTCCTTGTACATGATATAACGAGTTACAATAATCAAAAAGAATAATAATAAGTAAATATGTAATTGTTATAATACAGTCTAAACTCTACAACGACACTGAAGGGATTATTAATAAGAAAAGATTATTTCAAACTAGAAAACAATCTTATTTGAATTAGTGTTCCATTGTATGGAAGACAAGATAAACCAACCAAAGCAAAGTGATTTCGACGCTTTAAGGAGTTTGTCGTTACATGGAGTTTAGACTGTACTTTCATAGCCTCACTTCCTCTTGATTTTTATCTTATACACTTTGATTATAACAAAATTAGTTTTAAATGAAATTAGTTAAAATTATTTTGCTTATAATTCCCGCTACAACATTCAATAATTTGTCTCGACGCGTTTCGCCACTTCACGTATCCTGATGATGCCACGTGAAGTGGCGAAACGCGTCGAGACAAATTACTGAATGTTGTAGCGGGAATTATAAGCCAAATAATTTTAACTAATTTCATTTAATATTTCCGCAAAGTAACGCCTGAAACAACTAAAATTAGTTTTGTTAAGAATTACATTTTACTTAAATACATAATATCAATAAAAATACATTGAGACAAACTTAAAATAATTGTGAAGAAACAAAACGTTTGCCAAAATGTCATGACTCAGTATGACATTTTCAGCAAACGCAACGCATGTAACAGTTCACTCACTTCAGGACCAATTATTACGTTTTAGGACGACATAAACAACAAACCTTATTATGTTCAATATAAAGTAGCTATTTCATTATTTGCAATAAATATTATTAAAACAAAATGACCAAATATTTTATAACTGAAAAGCTTGTATGAATAAAACAGATTCTATTGTAATCTAGCATTTAAAAATGTATGGTGTTAAAATTAGAAAATGATAAATGAAAAGAACATCCCCCCCCCCCTTATCCCCCGTGCCCTTCCCCCTTCCCGCCCCACCCGTCCAGTCCTAATACACTAATAACTGATAAAACAAAAAATCAACAAAAGCTTCTATAATAATCAACAAACACATAGAAAATAGTCAATATGTAATAACACTGAATACAATCAAAAAGGGGATGATTGTATGATTTTTAATGCGTAATATATTACCCCTTTACACATGAACATATGAACGAACTTAAAATAACATATTGTTATTTTTATTGATACGCTCCTGATTGTCAGCACAGAGCTTCTTCTCCAACATCGTCCAGGCGACGTCGAGCTCCTCTGAGGACTGGATGTACATCCGCGGCAGACGACGGCGCTCCGAAGCCAACCGCACACTTCGCAGCATAGCCGTGGCATGTTGCCTCTCTATGACATTCACTCAGTCTACTTCCGAACGTACGAACTTGGTTTAACCTTTAATGTTCCCCAACTCACCAATATTCGATGTCAATGGGCAATACTTGACAGTGTGCGCGGTGTCCCCGGTCGCGTGACAGCGAGGGCACGTGAAGGCCCTCAGCACGGGGCACACTATGCGCCCAAACTTGTCCTTCAAGCGATGCTGCGAGTACACCCCCAGGCTTTCTCCATTGCTCTTGCAGAATCTGCACTCAGTCACCTGCAAAATATTTCAAGAGTAGCGCCATCTATCCTAAAGCGCTCGCACTATTAGTACGCACCTGCTCTGGCTTAGCGTATTGCTCCAAATATGTGACAGGCATGTCCAGCATCTGCTGCGGAATATCTAACAATGCATCAAGGCGATCATCCCTCAGCTGCTGAGATGAACGCTCTGGAAATATTCAGTGAGAAAAGGAGGTTTAGCATCTTCACCATTGACGCCTGAATTGCGGACGCATCGTCTCACCCTGACTCTTGGGAGTGCTGCCCGGCCATGAGCTGCCGTACTCGAATTGTGGTGACGGAGCACACCATGTGGCTGATGACGGCCCGGGCGATGATCTCCGACGTCTGTAGAAACCTAATTCGTCATAACAGAACTTCTCCTCTTCCTCAGGGTTGTATGGCGAATCCAGTCCATTCAGTCTGAACTCGGCCATCACTTCATCCAATTTATTATTGCGACGCGAATCTAAAATAAATAACAAACATTTATTATTATTAATTTCAAATTGTTGTCTACATATAGCAGGCGTACGAAACCAAATTTGCAAATAATATGAATAAAAATAAAAGTTTGCTATACGTACTAGTATTAGTAGTTCTGTTTTGGCCAATGTGTCCGTACGGCGAGGTGCGATCCGCGCCTAAAGACTTCACGAAAGACTAAAGCAAGCACGTAAACAAATCAATAAACATTATCATTACAACATAAATACTAAATTAATTGACATAAAAAGGAGGTACATTTAAATACAATAATAAAAACAAGCCACATTCAATATGAAACAGAGAGGGTATGCATTTATTATTGACGCACATTTGAGGTAGTTATAAAAATGCCAAAAATAAAAATAAAAGAACAGCTGTTATTGTGCGTAAACGTTAGTTAAAAATTAGCTAAATAGTTAAATATTATTATTAAATTAATGCAAAAGTAAACATTAAAATACTTACAGAGTCAAAATCCAGCATTTTGAACCAAAAAAAAACAATTTCTTTTAAGCACAACAAGCGCGTCCTCACTCCACCAACATTCGAACTAAACAACATCGGGAACATGCACAGAGCTCAGGTGTGTGTTAAAAAGGGATAGAAACAATGGTGTCATATTATTGGTCAAAGCATTTTTTTATGATCTGCAACGAACACAAATTTAATTTCGCACGTGCTGATAATAGAGCGCGCATCAATTCCATTTAAATATTTGGGACAATTTTACAAATTCTATTTTTAGTCATTTTAGTATTTTATTTACATATTTAAGTATATCTGTTTTATAATTGTTAAAAATGTGCGCAGTGGATGTGAGCAAAGTGTTCTAGATTTCCTAATAATTAATTCAAATTCACTATTTATAATAAAAAATAATACAAAGCATAAATAAATAGTTTTTATCTCTTTGAGAGATTAAATCAATGAGCGTAAAATTCTTCAAAGCGTTTGATGATTTGATCTGACGCATTAAAATCATGGACACCCTACTTGAGCCTACTCGGAATACGACACTTTGTAATTACAATAATTTGATAATGTAGTCACACGCGGCGTATTATAATAATAATAATAATAAACAACACGAGTCTTGAATTGTTTAAATGATGTCCACGAATCGCCTAATTTGTTTTAATATATAAATAATAATTTATATCAGCAATAATTATTATTATTGTTATATACCTACCTAAAAGTTATGTTCTATCTCTGTATTTTAGTGTATATTTCATAAATTGTGTCTTTTAATCTACCTTCTTCAATGCATAAAATAACTGCAGAGACAGCGACATCTAGCGAATCCAAGCAACAATTAAAAAATAACAGTTGAATTAAGTTCCGCTATCCGACAGTAGATGGCGCTAGTCATGTTAATTTGCAATAATATTTTTTTGTCATAAAACTAGTTTAGCACATTTTATGACAGAGGGAATTATAATTTAAAAAAAAAGATATTTGCAAGATTATTTATGCTTCTAGGTATAATAAAATCCGACATGTGAGCAAATTCCGTCTGATATTTGTGTTAAGCGACTGTCATGGGAAAATGAGTTCATTTTTGCAATTTCCATTTAGTATTTTGTTGTAACAAGCAATTCGTGCTGATGATTCCATTCTCGTAGCAGTTAATGTAAAATTAAAATAGAATATAATAACTGGAAATGTATTTTTGAGCACGAATTGTGTTTTGTGATAAGACCTTTAATGAATAAGTCCATTGTATTCGCAACATTGTATATTTTGCATAATAATTTTTATACAAAACCGGAAACTGCTTCCTGTGTTCTTAAATATAATAAAATTATTGTTTTAAATAGTGCCCGTGATAATTATCATTAACAGTACTTGTATAAAAATGCCTAAATTTCTACGATTCAAAAATTCATTAGTTCAATTCTTTATGTCAATAACGTCATATGGGCATGGATTGTCATCTGATTGCCGTTGTATAATAGCAGTACGGATGGTCAACCCTCCGCTTTCACCCTTAAGTAGGTTATCGCTACTTTTAATTTCCTCGGACTCAATAGAAAACCTTGAACTAATTCGAAACAATAGTATGCGTACTAGAAATCTCAATACATGATAATAGCTTAGTTACTTAGTTGTTGAGGTTTAATTTATGTGATAATATGCAAGCCGTTTCAGTGTCAAGTCGTCAACATGTAGAGCTACCATTAGAGCTTCCAATCCCGCAGCCTGTCTTCAATCTCGGTATTTACGGGACTAGAATTTTCAATCCCGCATATAAAAACAACAACAGAATTAATCAACACAATAGGAATATTTATTTTTACTATTCGTATGAGATCAACAAAAAAAAAACAAATATCTATCAACTACAAAATATAATATATATTAAATTTAAAAAAAAACTGAATGTTGACAGAAGTTTTTATGACGTGATTTACGACGCAAGAGGTCGTGTGCATGCTTCTTTTCAATCCCGCAATCCCGCAAATAATGCACCCATAATCCCGCAGCACGCGATTGGAAGCCCTACCTACCATGGGTTTACGTGTGTATTAAAATTGTGTAATTTATTAGGTTATTGTTTGAATTCTTGACATCTAAAGTCAATAATAAAAGAATGATTTACTCTAGATCAGTTGAAAATAACGATGTTTTCGGGAATCAATGTTACGTCCTGAAAGTATTATAACTCGTAGGAGGGTAACTGAAGACATTCCGAGTACTTGCCTTGGCCGTGTTGAAATGAGGCCGTTGCCATGACAACAGTGCATCACAACACAACAACCGAATACATTTTACACGTGACAACTTTCAATATTTATATTCTATTCTAAATGAAACGCGCGCCCTATTATCATTATTATTATTATTTATTTCATTTAATTGCTAATTGTTATCATAAAAATTATTTTCTTAATAATGTCTCCCAACATGAGTCATATTACCCTTAAATGTCACGTTTATTTTATTTATTAAGTCCAAATTTGCCTGTGACTTGAATTACCTCAATTCAGAGTTAAGTTGTTTACAAGACGTAACATCACGTGGATCGCAAAGTATCAATTTGAGCAATAGGTAATTGAGTGAATCGCAAATCATTACCGTTTCATTAAAGTGTTTAACCGCATGCACAATGCTACATGCAACTGCCTGAGCCTGAAATGCATGTTTGTTGCCGCGAGAGTATTGTAGCACAGAAGTTCCCAAACTGTGTGTCTCAAATCAATAGATGTATGTGATAATAGGACATTCCTTCATTCTTATTGGTAACGCTTGTATTAACATTCCAATTAGACGATATTAAAATTACCCATTTTTCTAAGACAGTCGAAAGATGGGCTCGAGATTGGATATTTTTTGGAACCCAGTCAACTTTGAGAACCACTGCTCTAGTAGTTTCATCAAATTATAGTAGTTACTATTCCTGAAAGTGATAATTGTTTTCACGAGTGGTAAACAACATAGTAATATTCGATTGGAGAATATTAATCATGTTATTTTGTATGGCCTAGTGTTCGTATTGATCGCGGCCTGGCCTCGCCTGGCCTTGCTTGGCCTCGCTTGGCCTTTGCATCGATATTGAACGCTTTTCATAATTAAACGAGGACGATTTCCTTCATGCACTTTATATACACACATACTTATATATATGTTTAACCCAAGTTATATTACAGCCAGTAATCATCAAAAACATAATCAACCTTTATCTTAAATCCAGAATGTTCTTTGAGTATAATTGTATAGTAGTAACCTATAAAATTGCTTCTTATGTGCCTCGTAATAAGGTCCTACTCGCGCGGGCACACGTCACGCTCATTGGACAAACAAAACATGTGTTCTTTCGGTTACATTCTAACCCCAATAATACAATGTACGTAATATAGGTACTATCGCAGGTGCGTTAGACATATTTGAGAGCGCTCCTTCCACAAAAGAACTGAACTAACAGAGCAGAAGTACTATTTATTACTATTAAATGCCAATAGTACTTTCGGTTCCTAGTTCAATACGACTTAAGGAAAATAAAATACAATAACATTTTAATGAGCGTTTTATTTTCTTTGAAAATAACACCAATATATTAACCCGAATTATTCTGGAATGTCTTCGCTAACAAATATTATAATATAAACAATAATACAAAGGGATTGCCGTTCAGGCTCAAGTGGCCCGCGTGGCTACGACCTTGGCAACCCCTGGCAACAACGAGGGTGAGATTACTAAAACAATCTACTAATAGTAATAATAATAATAATACAATATATAATACAAACAGATTCAATTTAATAAATTATTATGCATGTAAGTGTAATAATATTCGTAAATATAAATTGTATTTATGTGAATAAATACTAAAGTGAACTAAGAGGCTACTAATACTAGTTTTCATAATAAAAGTGGAAAAACCAACCGAATATTAGAAACGTACAAAACACCAAGCCTCGACCAATCACACTAAACCGTACCCGAAGCCCGCTCGGGCGCATCACACCATTATGGTGCTGCCTATGATGCTGTCTTTGCCCACGTCCAGCAGCTCCGAGTAACCCGACTCGTCGCTGCATGCGCTGTCATTGTCACCAGCGTTCTGGTACACTTCCGTCTCAGTACTCGAGTTCAGACTCTCCACATCTGTCAGGTTGTCCATGAGAGACTCCAATTTTGTGCCGAACTCGATCATCAGGCTGGCGTCCGACTTGAGCGGCGGGTACGTGGAGCGGCGCTGGAATGCGTTCTTCTCCCCCAGGGGCACGAGGCTCACTCGCTCCCCGGCGAGGGTCTCCTCGGCAGCGCCCTCCTCCTTGATGGGGGAAATGTCGTCGTGCGTGCATTGCGAGAGCAGCGAGGCGGGCTCGGCGTCCGAGGAGGTGGCGGAGCTGGCGGTCTCGCAGCCGGAAGAAACTGAGCCGTCATCACTGTCCGTGACGAGGTAGTTGCCTTGCGACAGCATGTGCACGCTCTTGTGCGCAATGGACCGCTCGGTCAGTTCGCTTGACTCGGCGATCGATTCCAGAGTATGGAATGCCATCTCGCTTCTGTCATGACTAGTTTCTTGATCGTTAATTTGTTGCCGCTTTTTGCTCTCGGCGACGAGCAGGTGCAGTAGCTCGTCGGAGAGGCTCACGTCACTCCGTCCGGAGTCAGACAAGCTGCGTGCTATCGCATCGCTCGGGCGGGGCAGCTTGCGGAGGGAGTCATTCTCTGCCCGCCGTCTGTCCAACATGCGCATGGAGTAAAACTCCTCCAAGGTTTCCTTCTCCGACAGAGAGCTCCTCGCCCAAGTGTCGCTGAAGTTTTGACGAGCGTTCATCTCCGCCTCCTCTTCGTCTTCTTCCGAGCACAACTCTTCGATAGCTCCTAACTTCGGAGCGGACTTGGACCTCTCCAGCGGCGGCCTGTAGTTGGTGGCTCCGACGCTCAGAAGTATTTTCCGCCGCGGCATACTCGGGTTGTCGTAAACACTGTTCGCCAAACTGAGCCTGGCGTTCTGTTTTGAGATTCTGTCCTTCTTGAATTCGACTAGCGCTTGACGGAGTTTCACTTGCAGCTCTTCCGTGATCTTCTTTGAGGTCACTTCTTTGGCGCAGAGGACCGCGTGACATCGGAGCTCGTGTTTCAACTTCTTGCCTTCATGCCTATAAACCCAACAGAATAGTTTTGGATAATGCGGCGGGCTCGCGCAGTACGTGATGCGATGTGACCAATACTCGGTGAGCCCGTGCTCTTTGGTGAAGCCTTTCAATCCAGAATTGGTGATGGACAGTTTCATCACGACGTCCGGTTTCGTCGACTGTTGGTAGTTCCTCCAGAGCGTCGCCAGGGGCTTCTCGGTGCAGCTGTCGCCTGAAATAATGAGAAAAATCCATTAGGATTATGCGAGTATGATATATGACATGCAGATTCCATTATTACGTATTATTCGTGTTTACATCTGTTCTAATATATTGTCAGATTAGAGAGGGTATTACAATTCCAAAGTCAAGAGCAATTATCGATTACGTTGAATGCATAAAGTCTGTTATAGGCCTTTTTCACAGATTAGGTGTCGCAAAGAGCACATTACTCGTACTATTCAATTACCAGCAAAGTAATGTTCGCGAATAATCTTCGTGAATGGGGCCCAATGCCGAGCGCTCACGTGCGTCTTTGCGCATCCAATTATCATTAGACATGGAAACACCAGAATAGTGGTAGTTGCCGAGAGATTTACGTTTGTTTATAATGAATTCTAGGAATTTATTGGAGACGCACAGCAGATGTGCTGTTTAATGCGAAATCATTTACAGGGAAAATCGCGTTCGATCTTGCAAAATACATTTTATAAATAGAATTCATTGATCTGGTTAGAAATACATCGGGCATTGTGTTCCATTGCTGTCCGATGCAACTTGCAGCCGTCTCGCTCGATCTCGTGATATAAGCAATCGGTTAAGTGAAGAAGGAACGCTCTGGCCACGCACTTGACGGGGCTTCAATTTTTTGTTTACACCGGATATCAAACCAACGATCTGTGACAACTCCCCTCGCAAAGCATGAGGACTTGAATGAGGCTTCTTTAACATACAAAAGTGTACAAAACACACACACACACACACACACACACACACACACACACACACACACACACACACACACACACACACACACACACACACACACACACACAATATATATAACAATACGCTAATCCATTATAATATTGAATATTAGCTATTTAATTAATAAATAAAACAATTAACACAATTTACTTGAATATTAAATTATATAACATAAAAGCAATAAAGCATAAATTTGCGTCTCGGTATAGATTAAAGTTACATAATAAATGAATGCATGTTCGGTTATTGTGACAAGGGAATATGACCTCTCGTGGTTCAATACTAACTGTTGTATAAACATTTAGGACAATGAATTATGCAATTGGATAAAATGAACAGTTTGTTATCGCGTATTATTTAGATGTAACGAATTTTCGAGAGCTTTGCAGCCATCGCGGTTACTTTCTAATAGTCATAAAACCACAGATAACAAATATATAGTCAAATTATATTTGTGAATAACGTCTGATATGTAATGTTGGTTATTGCAATGGGATTCAAATTGGATCATTTATCTAGTGGTTATTTTGGTTCAATGTACGTTATGAAAGTGAAAGCTAACTCGGAGACTGATGATCGCAAACGAGCAACTGGCTCACATGGACGTCTGCAGATGGCGAGTGAGGCTCCAGTGGTGATGCCATGTTATTGTGACATCCGCACTCGTGGAGGCGGAGGTGGCGGAGGTTGGCAAGTGTTACACAACGTTACATGTGCATGCAACTGGCCGCACATCGGTCTTGTGCAATGTAACATCAATTACTGCATTATTTTTCATATTATTGAGGTCTGATACCTGTCTGGTTGCACCGTGGATCTGATCTAATTTTAATTCTTGTGAATTATGTGATTTATGAATTGTTATTTACTTTTTTACTGTAATACAATTTGTTAATTATTTTATGTACAGGCTACGATTGACGAGTTTCTTGTGGTCTTCTTCTCGTCAAACTCTTTTCATTATAAAGTCTGACGATGAGCAAGTGCACGCCTTTAGTGCCTATGCTAATAAACGATTTTCATTCATTCATTCATTCATTACTGCTTTATAAGCACACCTGACCACTTCTCCACCTGTCTCAGTAATGTTTGTCAATGGCGTGTTCCTATTGGCCAATATAGCCATCATAAACACAAATAAGAAACCTCCAAGGATTTGATTTCCATATTCAAAAGCGTTCTAAAAACGTATTAACAGTCGATTGTAATAATTGATTTCGTTCGGGAATTCAATAAGTCTGCGTGATAAATATGTATGTATTATGTCATAATGAGATTTCCGCACTCAATTGATACTTATGCAACAAAAACATTTCGTGCAAAGGTTAACAGTATTCGCGTACGAACTCAAATATGCAATCAAGGCTTCTTTGCCCATTACATTACATTTCCTATTTTTACAACACACATATAAATTACTAGCAGTTGCCTGCGACTACGTCTGCGTAATTATGAAGGTATAAAGTACTATGAAGTTTAAAGATGTTTCATATTTCAATCAACAGACAATGCCTGTCACACTTCTGTAATAAAGTGGCATCTAGTCACAATAATGACGCCTAACCTCAAAAATTCAAATAGTTTTATTCTGCAAATATAAAAATTACAGACGAAAATAAAAATAAATAAAGAAGAATTCCAAACAGCTGAAACTACAGTCAATTGGAAACTACAGTAAAAAATAATGATTTTATAAATAAAAAGTATCCTATGTCACTTCTAGTACCTCCAAAAATATGTGTACAAAGTTTCATGATGATCGGTTAAGTAGTTGTTGCGTGAAAACGTAACAAACAAACTCACATTCACATTTATAATATTAGTAGGGATCAATGTCTAAATATCATAAATTAAATCGGATGCAGGTGAACGAACCTGTGACATTGTCTTTTAGAATTCTCCAAATTGGGCAAGTTTGTTGTTTTTGTGAATTTGCGCTTTAATGCCTTTTGTTTTTATCACAAGAACGAGAACAAAAAATAATATCCATCAATGTGAGCACTCGAATCCATTATAAAGACATTAGCGTTAACAATCCACTGTTTATACAATTCAATCCCGTGTGAGGTTCATTTGCTCTTTGTTTAAGAGTTTAAATAAATTAAAAGTTATAACAAATTGTTACTATGCATTATAATTTGTGGACGAAAGCTTTTGTGATTTTAAAAACGTGTCTTCAACCAATGCGCATTGTGGTCACCCCAGACACACAGACTTGGCAGGTTAACGTCAAAAAATAACCCCAAATTGATTATACCTTTAATCTTTTGTTGTTTCGTTTAAAAGTTGAACATAACATTTTAGAATTAAAAAATAATCTCTTTTTACTATAATATAAATGTGAATTTGTTTGTTACGTTTTCACGCAACAACTACTTAACCGATCATCATGAAACTTTGTACACATATTTTTGGAGGTACTAGAAGTAACATAGGATACTTTTTATTTAAAAAATAATAATATTTTTTTAATATAGTTTCCAACTGACTATAATTTTAGTTGTTTGGAATCATATTGACTCATTTGTATTGAAATGATCTCTGATACTTATTTAATGACTTAAATGCGAGCGAAGCCGCGGGTAAAAGCTAGTTCTACAATAAATTACTGTGAATATGGAGGAGTGTGTCTCGTACAAAGTTGAATTAGGGTCGGATTGATTGTGTTGAAGCGACAGAAGTAACCGTCCAATGAGGCATGACCTTTACATTTATTTATAAAACCATCTGATGACCTAATCCAACGCACGACTAGATTACGCTATGTACTACATTAATGAATAATATTGAGTGATTGAACTGGTAAAAGACGAGAGCATCTCACATTATTATACATACATTTGTATTTATTGATTTATTCAACCTACCTACAAAATTACATTAGAACTACATATTATAAAAAGGACTACTATTACACAAACTAAATGAAATTTTAATTATATGATAGGACAGTATGCTCAAGGTGATAAAGGGATAGATACTACACTTCTAATAAAAATATATAGTTTAGAATTTATATCCCTATCCCTACTAATATTATAAATAAATGTGAATGTGAGTGTGTTTGTTACGTTTTCACGCAACAACCAACCACAAACAACCAATCATCATGAAACTTTGTACACAAATATATATTTTTTACTATAGTTTCCAATTGACGATAGTTTCAGCTGTGTGGAATTTTTATATATGCAGTACAAAACTATTTGAATTTTTTAGGTTAGGAAACATCATTATATGTAGTAATTTTTAAAAAATTGATAACCCCAGCCAAGTAAGAAATTATAGTTATCATATTGATTCATTTCAATGATATCTGATACTCATTTAATGACTTAAATGCGAGCGAAGCCGCGGGTAAAAGCTAGTGCTAAAATAAAACAAGAACCAAACAGAGATATAAGGAGGAAAAACATATTTTCCTGGATTATAAACTTATATAGTTAGAGTAGGCAGCTTGTGTGTAACTAACTGTATACGAATGATATTATTTAGTTCATCGGTGTATATTTCCCCATAATCGCCGAGTTGGCTGTTGCGCCAGACGCGCGTGATCGGAAACGATAATCCATGCGCACATTTGAGTCGCATCGTGCGTACAGCCGCGATGTCGAATGAAGACAGAGCTGCAGGAAAGCAAAGGTTTTTTCAACAAGTTATCTGTTCGAACAACAGCACGAACGGAGTCAGCTTCTCAATAATTCAACTAAAATAATAATAATTTACCTTTATCTATTAAATTTGTACCATCTCTTTCTATCTTTAAACTTAAATCACTATACCTATCTCCTTCTAAATAATATTTGTATATATGTGTATGTTCATTATGTATTTGTATATATGTCATCAACTTCTCTAAAGTCGCGGGAATTTCAGTTTTTTCCGGAACGTATCCCTCGCGTAAAGCGGGGCATTACTGTATTGAAATTATTTACTTATATTTATGTATTTTATTTATCTAAATTGCATTGCCCGATACTAACACTGCTTCTTCTATGACAATTGGTTATCTGGAAGAAATTACTTTTAGTGATAAGATCGCCAATTGCTCTAAATCTGTTTCCTATTGTTGTTGTATTGTTATTATTCTTTTAAAGCAATAAAGTATTTATTAATAATAATTTATTAGATATTAGTCAATATTAGGAAGTGTTTTATTTATACGAAAATCCATTAGCATTTAAAACAAGGAACTATTTCATTTTAATATACATACATAGTTCCTAATATACTAATTAATGCTTTTTTGTTTGCCTCATACAGGTTTAGTCTCTCGTGATGGGTCGTTCCATTAAAAGGCGGAAATTGTACGCTTTACTCGTGTGCTTCAATATGTAAACATTTTGGAATGGATTGGCGATCATAAACGTCTCTACTTCTGGAATATATCTCAGTAATGGATCCGTCTTCCATATGTTTGTCTGATCGTAGAATAGAATGCAACATTAAGTAGGCGAACTTGATTATTATTAACCGCGTAGGCACATTAACATGCATAAAGGTTCCTAGTTCCTGTACTCGAAGCAACTTAAAGTATCAGAGATCATAAACATAACATTTGATTGCATTTTATGTTCACTGCAGAAAGGAATGAACGCTCATACGATATATAATTGTGTTTATCCCGATTGAGATAGTGTTTACAAATTATATGTTACATGTATGTGTGTGTGCGCGTGCGCAGGTCGGTGAATGTAGCTCTTGGTAACCGGTCGCTCGAAGCAGGACAAATGTGCTGGTTGGTTCACATTACGTCTGCGTTATAAAATATCATATATTGTGTAAAGTTTCCCATAAGTGTGAAGTTTCCTTCCGTGTGTCTCTCTTGAACTGAGATTCGGTGTTATGTAATGAAATCAGATTCAAAAATGTTGTAAATGAAACTACGAGTATATCTCAATGGTGCTTATATTCGTAAGATCCAAAGAACAACTTGAAACACTCAGCTGTCATTGGCGATATATAAAATGGTTACGTGTTCGAGCATTATTCTCTTGTTTGTCCTTTTTTAACTGCTAATAGACTAAACTAAAGAATATTTCATCATAAACAGAATAATACGCACATATTCTGATAACCAATAGTATATCCCAATAATTTATTTATCAATTGGGTCAACAAACAGGGCTCTACAACTACACTTGGGATTAATATCACCCTATGTACAGTGAACACAGCATGCGCTAACATTAAATTACAAAACTATTCACAATTAAGTCAAAAAAGAAAAATAGTCATTCATTAATTAAATCAAAATAATATCCTAATAATACAAACGTCACAATCCTCGTATTTCTTTCATTTCCATTCAGGACATGCCTTCAATGCGTTCGACCGGTTAACAAACTCTATAAATACATTACATCCTTATTACGAACGCAATAAGCACCATAATTGCTCGTTGACCTGAAGCGCCATGCAAATTACCATTAACAACATTGAGCCTTAATCTGTAATAAGCACTTATCGGAATAGCAATAAAGCATGTTTTCGTATGTTAAGTGGAATAAGTGTCGTGTGGCATTTTGTATGTGATTGGATTATCACGGACGAGGTGCTTCCAAAACAGTGCGCTGGCGATGCACCACAATGCACTGGACTGCATTCAGATCAGACGAAATAATACTGTCCAAAGCAGAGATTCCCAAACTATGAGTAGCGTACGAATAATTGAACTGTAGCGTGTGTGCGGTTGTCTCTACAAATTATGAATATTTTAGGATGTTGACATTTCATAGGTCATGTCTTTCTTTTGTTCTTCTTCCTTGTCTTTTTGCATTGTGATAATTCTATTTATAAAATCCGCAGTATTATTTTACATAAGTTTCTCTAAATATGTACGTGTGTGCTAAAAGAACAAACAGTCATTTATTTATTTTTTTTGTTCCAAATTCAAATTCATTTATTTCCCATAAATATGTTTCCCATACATATTTTACACATTGTATATGGCATGCAAATAATTCATACAATAAATTTACTATAATAAATAATTGATTACAATTAGAACAAATAATATGGCAATAAGTAGTTCCGCGATTAGCCACTAGGGTATCTGAGCATTATTATTTTTCTAAGACAGCCAAGTGTAACGTATTATTCCAACTGTCAGATGACTTCCGCGCTCAATATCGGAACATAAAGCAAATCAACGTGAGAACACAAACTGACTCATAAACGTAATATTTAAATTGTAAACAATAAAATAGCAGAAACCGAATATTACTGAAACTAATACAATTTGCATGACAATTGTCTCAACTATGTACATAACTTGGATTACATATACAGCAAGTGTGAAAGAGACAGACAGAGGAATATGAGCACATACCAGCACCTTGTTTAGGTTGTTAATGGAATCTACCCTCATTATTTGATTTGTGTAGTTCTGCCGGAAGTTTCAACGTACACCATTACGAACTCTCGAAACTATTTTACCATCGGAGTCCTTCAATATTACGTTTGTATTTTTGTCACACAATCTCCAAGTCGGAATCACATTTACATGTATAGCATGACGGAATGGATGGTTACATTGTTGTATCATTAAAACTAAAATGAAGTCCGCCATTTTTGTTAACGTTTTTCCTCGACCAATTCATCCTCAACTTCATATATGTAATAAATAAAAATCGTATAATTATCAACTTGTAATAAATTAAATTGTGACTGTTGAAAATTTAATAAGATGTTTAATTTAAAGCTAAGCAACAATGTACCTGCTAATACTAACATTATATTGTACAGGATATGATTAGTGAGTTTTTTGTGATTTCTTCTCGTCATATGCCAGGGGTGGCCAAGCATTTTAAGATTTTTCGCTAGACACAATTAAATAGGTATTTAAAAAAACATTGCACTTAGTCTCTCATATTTGTTGCCAATCATCTAAAAGGCATTTTGAAACATATACAAAACAAAAATATTTTTTAAAAATATACTAGTACAAAAATTAAATTCTGGATTCCATCGGGTACATTTATCGAAAGCCACAAATAATTATAATCCTTCAAAGGTTGGCCACCTCTGTCATATGCCTTTCCGAAATCTCGTGGATTCTAACTATGCGAAGGAAATATTGTTGATTTTAAAGAAATAGGCTTGATGTAAGAGCTGGCAACAACAATCAAACATTATATTAAAAAACAATTTGTTGACCTTTGTTGCATATACACAATGACTATTCAATTATGATTATAAGAGTACAGCAAATGAGCGACGCTGATCTGTGACCTGCAACCGCTCATGAGCAATTAATGCAGGTTAACAAACGTATGCGACATTCCGGACATCGCAACCTCTCAGGAGGCCCATTGTCAGGACATGTAATAGTATGACTGATGATACGAATGTGCGTAGAAATAATAGTCAACTTATTGTCACAGATGTTCTCTGTTGCTATTTATGTGTATACTATCTTTTATCCCCGGCTTCGCTCACATTTAAGTCAAATAAGTATCAGATATCATACTAACTATAGTCAATTGGAAACTGTTATTGCTGCTATTTCGCAAAATATTATATATTTGAATCCGTGCAAAAGAAAAATCCACTTTTCGCTTTTCAGTTTTTATTAGGACTGCTTGACATTGACAGTCGTATTTTTTTTATAAAACTTAATATATAATTTATAAAAAAATGAATAGTTTAAAAAACAAGAAAAACACGCGCGCTAATTTATAAAAATCTATAAAAGAATTTATAAATCCTGGCGGATCTAATAAGGATAATGGGAAACTGTTATTAAATTATTGCAGTTTCAAATTAATAAGACTTCTGGAAATTGGTGAAAACTATGCCCAAAAATTCCGTTACATACATACATACATACAACCCAAGCTAATATAAGCGTGTTAAAAATCAAAAGGAGGTTGCGATCACCAACAACTATAGTAAAAAATAATTTCTTTTTTAATAAAAAGTATCCTATGTTACTTCTAGCACCTCCAAAAATATGTGTACAAAGTTTCATGATGATCGATTGAGTAATTGTTGCGTGAAAACGTAACAAACAAACTCACATTCACATTTATATTAGTAAAGGGATTATGCACTCCGAAGAACGGTCACCGCAAGGTTAAATGCCGGCACCGATGTTGTTTCATTAAGATGCAAAACACAAAAAGCACACGTTTGCCAAATCCGCTCGTAAAAGCCGAAATAAAATGATTGCAATTGTGAACCTGTTTTTTGCGCTCTCAGTCCGATCTGATGTTTGGCACATTTCGTCATTATTGATGATATCGCCTACATCGGAGTGTCGGCTTGCTATTGGTGCACAGAAAACGTTACGTCCAAGGCGATGCGAATAGCATAATGTTTACATAAATTACTTTTAAATGTTTATTTATACTAACACATATTTACACTGAAACAATATAGTCTAAACTCTATATAACGTCACTCGATTTAACGACAAACTCCCTAAAGCGTCCAAATCACTTGTCTGAAATAAACTTTTCTAATTCATCTTATTCTTTTCTCCATTTAACGACAACTCTCTATAACGCCATTAAATACACCGTCCCTTCTGTCGTGCTTGTTTACATAATTCACAATGAACAGCCTTTGCTTCCGTCTCGTTTGGCATTTTTATTTTATTATTTCTCACTTGCCAAACTTAATTTATCAATAATTTCACTTAACCCCACACCTGACACCATGTTGTGTTTGTTTACATTATTTATTGATAGATTTTAGGAATACCCTCAACACCTTCAGTGTCGCTATATAGAGTTTTGTATTTAAAATATCGAATCTATTAATCCAAATGTGATTGTATGCATTCAGCACAAGTCACAAACACTAATCAACATATACTTTTATAAATAAGTTTTTATTTTGATAGAGTTTATTACCAACTAGCTTTTAACCGCGGCTTCGCTCGCATTGAAGTCATTAAATAAGTATCAGAGATCATTTCAATAGAAATGAATCAATATGATTCCAAACAGTTGAAACTATAGTCAATTGGAAACTATATTAATATATATACATATATATATAAAAAGTATCCTATGTTAATTCTAGTACCTCCAAAAATATGTGTACAAAGTTTCATGATGATCGGTTAAGTAGTTGTTGCGTGAAAACGTAACAAACAAACTCACATTCGCATTTATAATATTAGTAGGGATATTCTACATGTTTCGAATGTTCTGCTTATCCTTGTTCGTTTCGTCAGGAAGACATTATAATAAAACTCGGACGTGATATCCTTTTTTGTAAATCTGATTTTCTACGACACTAATACTTGAAATAGTCCAGCTTTTATGACAAACACAAACACAGAACATTGCCAATCTTCAAATAGAAACAATAACATCCCTACTAATATTATAAATGTGAATGTGAGTTTGTTTGTTACGTTTTCACGCAACAACTACTTAACCGATCATCATGAAACTTTGTACACATATTTTTGGAGGTACTAGAAGTAACATAGGATACTTTTTATTAAAAATAATAATTATTGTTTACTATAGTTTCCAACTGACTATAGTTTCAGCTGTTTGGAATCATATTGATTCATTTCTATTGAGATGATATCTGATACTTATTTAATGATTTAAATGCGAGCGAAGCCACGGGTAAAAGCTAGTTGGTAATAAATACACAAATATCCGTAAACAGACATAAGTAGCTATATTTAGAATGTATCATAAATGGCTATTATCATCACACATTAGCAATAACAGCAACAATATGGCAATTAACATTCATATTCGACTATTATTATGTTACAATGAGCAAGTGACGAACTCCAACACTCCTTTGTGTCTTTTAACAACTTTAAATATTCCCTAATAAAAGCCTTTATTAATATGTACTACTATAAACATAACGTGAAGCAGCAGACTCTGTGTCATATCAATGCACAAACCGAACGATTGTCCATAACTAATCTATACTAATATTATAAAGAGGAAATATTTGTATGTTTGTAACGAATTGGCTCAAAAAAAAAATCAAAAATTCTTTCACCATTTGAATGCTACATGATTACTAATCAATATAGGCTATATAAGGATCCTTACTAAAACTACAATAATGTAACCCAAGGTTGCAAAAAATATGCTGTGAAAACTATTGATGATAGAACAAAAATATGTTCTACAATATTAAAGAACATATCAATATTTACAAAACATGTCACGATAGCATATGTCTAACTATTATAGTTATGTCACTATAATGTTCTAAAATTCTAAATGATTAAAAAATAAATGTCCGCCCGTGCGAAGTCGGGACTGGCCGCTAGTGCCAAAATAACAAACAACAAATTTACCTCATTCACTCCACGAAGCTAATCAACAACGAATAAACAACTGAACAAATAATTAATTTACTATACAATAGTGATGTAAATGGTATATTCTCTAACAGTCAAGTCAAATGCCAATGTCTTCATTGCAAGTCACAATTATAATAGTTAAGATGTCATACAATTCAGTGTCAATGTGACACCCGGTCAGGATACAGCTATATAATTGTACATATTTAATAATTTCAATTAATTAGTTAATTTCATTTTCTGTTTTAAATCATTGAAGTACTCGTCAACTGAATAAAAATATTTTAATAACAGATATGTTTTTGATTTCTTTTACATTTTATTAGGCTCTAATAAGCAGCTTGGAACATGCCTTTTTACGTAGAAGATGACATTATGAAACATAACACATCAATCGTGTAATAACAAGAGAAGTGAGTTTTGTTGATTTCTGTCCCATTTAAGACACATAGGATCAATCGTCATGCGACTGCAACTGCTGGATGTAGTGTTAATCGCATCACTAGTGGGTTTGAAGTCAGCTGTCATTTCAAAGCCGAAAACTGGTCGCAAACAACTTTTTTGCGTTAGAATGAGTGTAGGCATCGCGTGTCCTTGACCTGTGAATCGCAACAACCCAACCATACGAATCTGTTTGCAAAACAATTTCAGAATTCAACTTTGGCTTCTCTTTTTTCCTTCCACAAAAAACTTCTCATTAGCATTGGCATTATGCATAATTAACATACGAGTATTATATTGTTATTGTTGTTTTCTAACATTCAAAAGGATATGCGATTTGCTAAAAATAATATGTAATTGTTGACTTCTGCTCCGGCTGAAAACAATTAACATCTACTGAAATAATCAAAATGACATCATTGCTTTCAGATTTCAGTTAGAGACCCAAATATTACCTAAAATACAATTTCTAGACTTGCGCATATCTCTGAATATTGCGAGTGAGTCAGTGAGTGAGTGAGTTATGTCTCTAATGAGGGTTAAGAGATTAGGTCAGACGTCCGGCTCACATACAGCACAATTGATCGCAACCAATCAGATTTATGTATAACCACACTTGCAATAAACTATAATCACTCAAAACGAGCTGCATGGGTGCAGGGTGACCCTTTTTGTGGACGCGAACGATTCACACCGAGGCGAGGTATATATACCTATTTCCCTGTCCCATATACATATATAGGTAGGCACAGTGAGCAACAATCGCGGTGCACTTTTTGTGTTGGAATTCCATCACCGCTCCTTTTATGGTCTCTCATTGAATAGGCACTATATATTGTATTCAACGCGCACGTAACAATCGCAATATACAATAATATATTTCTTAAGTACACACTTAATTCTAACATTTAATAATTGGAAAATTTTATGGCGCTCAGTGCTTGGCCCAGTCCAGGGTTGGAAATAAATATTTATTAATTAGTTATCATGAAGTAGACATCTATCTCGTGCTAGTGTTTGGTGTTTGGGTTTAAAACAACTATACATTTTGTAACACGTTAGTTCATATGTTTAAATACTGCCAAGTTACCGGCACGTTACAAACAAGATCCCGTTATCCCAGAGGAGGTGGAGGGGGGAGGAGGAAGGGGGAGATGGTTTGCACAAATGTCAAGCGCAAGCATTCTACAATTATCGACATCTTCGAATGGGAACTTCACTCGGATTGAGTGCAGTTTCTCTTCGTGAGATAATTTATTCTATGGCATGACCTTTTTTTAATTCGGAAATTCTGAAATAGCTGGGGGGCTCTGTAGTTAACGTGAATTTTGACATATAAGCTCGTAAAAAGTCCTAAAATAAGCCTTGAGTAGCCTATCCTTTGTTGTCAATTTTGTAATTTCGTGAATGATTACGTGTCCGTAAGTGTTCCTGAGTAGCCCCCCTGGCACGTGGTGGTGGTGGTGGTGGTGGTGGTCAGTGAAAATGCTGACATAATTGTTGATGTTTTGTCGGACACGTGCGTTCGAGTCTGACGTAAGTGATTGCATATCCATTTAATAAACAAAGTGAGAGCATTCTTCGTGTCAAATTAAGTATGACAATGCCAAGTGAACGGAGTCAGGCTCAGGTGCCAGGTGACATCTCTCTTGCTGTGGAAAATATGCTTTAAATTATTTAATGGAATAACCATTTGCTTTATTGAGGCTTCTGTAGTGAATTGTTATCAAATGTTTGTTCTATTTATTGTGTGTGACCAAGGTCATGAAGAGATTAAATAAATAATACATGACATCCTTACTAATATTATAAATGTGAATGTGAGTTTGTTTGTTACGTTTTCACGCAACAACTACTTAACCGATCATCATGAAACTTTGTACACATATTTTTGGAGATACTAGAAGTAACATAGGATACTTTTTATTTAAAAAATAATAATTTATTTTTTACTATATTTTCTAATTCGATAGTAAAATTTTGAGTTGTATAGTAAACTATTGAAATGATCTCTGATACTTATTAAATGACTTAAATGCGAGTGAAGCCGCGGGTAAAAGCTAGTAATAAACATAAAATGACTTCGTTCTCGCACGAGTGAGTTAAAACTAATTAAATTTAGTCAATTATAAAAATATTGGAACATTTACATATGTTATTGTGATGGTTGTGCTTATACCCCATATGACGCATTTTGGGATCAGTCTAGCAGTAAATAACTGCAATTAGGTACCGCACGTACATTCGGGTGGAACAGCCACAACGAGCAGGTGCACGAATAATATGCGAAGGTCTCCTATTGGTAGCAATTAATTGATCAGTTAACGAAATCTCACCTGCCAAGGTTTCAAGTGTTTCATAACGTTCGCGCTACATCCTACCATTATACACATCGCTCGTGTTATATTCGCTTTTATTATTAACAATCGGAGTACATTGTGGAACTGTACCAACAATTAAATCACCAGAACACGTTCCACCAAATATTTCGGGCCGTTCTACCCAAATGACGTCACGATTGTAATTCTATAGTTCCCTGTCGCACATGCCTGTTATTATTGAACGGACTTTTGTGATTAGAGAAAACCTCGAATCGCCAAATATTATAATGCAGCGGTTCTCAAACTTTTTTGGCGAAGGAAAATTATAAAAAACTGATTTAAATGTATATATGGATAATCCTATTGCAATGTAATATTACGTAATATTTAGTTGGAATATTTAGATGTAACCTTATAATCTCACTTTGGTAGGTATTTTTGCAGTATTTTAGCCCTAGGGTTCCGCGGAACACCACTTTGAATTATTGATTTAACAAAAGATATTACATGAAACAGAATTGTATTAATGTTTTTGACATAGGCATACTATATATATAGTTATGTACAACGCATTGTTATCTAGAACATTGGAACGGACGAGTGGTCTTAGAAAGTGTGCGGGCAAGGTCGTCACAAACGGATGGGACAGCTCCATGTTATTATTTTTATTACAAACAAACATTTAGTTGGGCTATGCTTGTTATCGCATTGGTGGGTTGGTAGATGAGACCTAGGGTTCAGGAACGTTTGCTCAAAATCAGCGGAAATATGTTTACTGCACAGTGGATGAAGGCCAGCCGGGGCGCTGTTACCAAATGCCTGCATTGTGTTGTGCGAGTGGCAAGCGGCCATTGTTTGTGTCAACAATCACGTACTCTGACACAGAGCAGGCAGGACGTTAACAAATACTAACAGAATGCAAATCAACTGCAACTAATATTTATATCCTATGTAATTTGGTAACTGCTATGTCGTTGCAATTTGGAACACAAGTTGCTCAATTGAAATGTACGAATTCGTTTTCAGGCCAAGTGGTCAGTTTCAGTGAGATCCATCGTCAACATGTTGGCTGCAATCGTTCCGCTATTTTCGTTGCTCTTGCAGACACAGCGCTGTGTGAATGCAAAGATCACATGAAATATAACGAAAGAAAATTCTCAACACGTTGAGGTCGAACAAAACTGGTTTGCTTTATGAAACCATTTAAATACAAAGGATAGTGTGTTTAAAGCCGCTCGTAATAAAGGTTAAACTTCCGTGTGCGGTTTCCTAACAAACAAAAAACATCTAACAACAAAGTATCAAACTCAAATAGTAGCGGCAACCGAAGTTAATGTCGGCGACGTGACATAGCTCTTATTCGTTCGGGATTAAAGTTTAAAGTTATTTGCATAGTGTGGATTGTAACGCGTGTTGATCTGACAAGTGTGGAATGCGTTTTAGATAAAAGATCGATTTCATTGAAGGCTGTATGCACGTATGGGTGCATTGGTGCATTGGTGGATGCTCAGACGCTCTCTATGCAAGTGATATATCATGATAACGCAGAAAAATAAATCAGAAGGGGGCATAATATAACGTAATATGCAAAAACATAAACAATTTACATTTTGTTCAAATATTTACGTGAATATTATCTCAAGATGGATGAGCTATATTTGATGGAGTAATAGCTAATTAAAACTCGGTTCAAATGTTACAAAACAAGTTCATTCATTCGCTTTAGTTAGCATTATAAACATGAGTACTCGAGACCCAAAAATTTGAGGTCCAATAATTTTTTGACGGAGAATTCAAGCAAATTACATATGGTGAAGTCAGGTTATAACATGTCAATAATTTTTTTTAATAATATTGTGCCAAGAGTGATTAAATGTGATGAAAGCCTAACACAATTTAAAAATAAATTAAAAACATATTTGATTTTAAAATGCTTTTATTCAATTGACGAATACCTCAATGATTCGAAACAGTAAATGAAATTTAGTTTATTAATTTAAATTGTTTATGATTATATTGCTGTGCCCTGACCGGGTGTCACATTGACACTAAACTGTACTGACATCTTAATTATAATTGTGACATGTAATAAAAACATTTGAATTTGAAAGTAATCACATGAGGGTTGTGTGAGCATTTGGCATCAGACATCAAGCCACTGCAGCACTGCTGGGAGCACACGCGTCACACCATTGTCTACATCCTTAACACTTGGTGCATTCTATGTTTAAAGAGCAATCTTCAAAAACACCATTAATCTCCCTCCTGTTATCGCAATAATCCCATGTGTGTGATGACCATTTTAGATCAGCCATAAACATGTCCAATCTCAGTGACAACCAGTGTGCTCTCGGCATACAACTACTAAATTACTTTGGCAATATTTACATTGTTTATCATGTATGTGTGTATGTATGTGTGTATGTGTGATCGAACAACATCCCAATGGGTCAATACTACGAGTGGCTCTCTTGTTATAGTAATAGCAAAAAGAGCAACAATGAGAGATGAAATGAAAGTTCCATAAAAAGCATCACAACCATCACTTTCACTGCCTCAATGCGACTGACCCTACCTCCCATTACACTTTACAGGCACCAACGAACAAGATCCTAACGCAAGTGAACGCTCGAATAATAAGCCAATGAGGTATTTCAATTAAAATATGTCGCATTATGGAAACGTCGGAGGGACGCGAAAGAATTCCGTAATAAGAAGAATGGAAGAATGCAATGGAGGGAATTCTCATAATTCATATAATAATTGCTAATCGTATATTTCATTTAGAATGAGGTGCAAACACAAATGGAGGAGGCGGCAACGTTTTCTCCCACTAATGAAGAGCCCGACGCCTTTCAGCTAACAAGTTGCAGATTCCTGATGAGAAGGCGGCACGCATCCTCAATCACGAAATAACCAACACGATAACATTCGCTGTAATTTAATACGAGCAAGTTTCAATGCAGAGAAACACAATGCGAACGAAAGAAAGTAATTGAAATAATACTAAATAACACTGGTTATAATTGCTCCCTCGGAGTTTATAATTGTAAGAAGAGATATGCCAATATGAAACAAATTCATCGGATTATTTTGCAATTATTATTACTAATGTGATTTTAAATCAACAAAAATGTCAGACACTATTTATGTTTTCGTTAGCACATACTTCATATATCAGCCATTGGAGGGAGGCATCTACTATTAATCGCATTTAATGATTATATCACCTGTAATGAGGGCGTTTTGTATATAAGCAGTGATATCAATGTTTACATATTGTACGTAATCTGTGTTGCCGTTGGAATTGTTATGGTTTCTGTGACAAGCGACACTCACCTCTGGCCCAGCCGGTGAGCACATTTCCGAGGTAGGCCACCTTGAAGCTGGAGTCCGGCTCGCTGATGCGAACGCTGTTGGTGCGCCGCAGCAGTTTGCCCAGGCCGCGGGAGAGGCGGCCGATGGCGCGCGACGTGAAGTCCTTGCCACCGTCGCTGCTGCTGTCCACCTCTGCGGGCAGCGTCGACTTGACGGCGCCCTCGCTGTGCCGGTGTCCTATTAACTTTGGAATGCTCGAGAGCGGAGTGGACCTTTTCTTCTCGGAGGCGATGGTCTTCGCTCTGTTGACGCTGTATACGTTGCAGTTCTTCTTGTATTGCCCGGTGTGCGTCTCGTCTTTGGTGTGCTCAGTCTTGTCGGGAACGAGTCTGCCGTTGTTGAGGTTATCGTCGAGGGAGTTGTTATTGAGAGTGTCGGCGTGGCCGTTCAGGTGGCCGTCAACGCTCAAGCGTCTCTTCACGAGCGACGGATTCCTCAGCAGGACGCTCGTCGCACTGGAGCTCCTGTTCTTGAGTATGTGTATTTTCTTGACGCGAGCGAAGCTGTGGTCGACCTCGTCCGTGCTCATTAACCGCTCGGTTTTACCTTCCTCGTCTAGGAACCGCACTCTAAGTCCGCTCGTCTTGGTTCCGCCAACATCGCCCTCGATGTGCCTCTCCTGCAGCTTGTCAGTGTGACTTCGGCGTTCGTTCTCAGTCAGTGTGCTACGAGCCATTTTGTGATCAAGCTTCGTGCAGTCATTACATTATGAACGCGGCGGAGTTTCACCGGGAGCGCGAACACACACTACGCACCTCGCCTTGCCATTAAACATCGCTTCGGAATGCCGCTTCCCGCGCACTCACTGATGCACTTGTCCCTTCACGCGCCAATGTACAACACACAACACAACAAACAGTAATACGACCGCACGTATCAAATGCAAACTATCAACCAATTATATAAAGTGTCCAAAGTATTATTGTTGTATATCGACAATCGCGTCGATAGAGCCGCGCACAAACTCGCTCGTCCGCCGCGCTCCGTGGTCGGCGGTGGAATGAGCCGGTTGTGGTAATGCGGTGGGTGTGCGCGGGCGCAACGAGCGGGTCACTCGATCTTGTCTTGATTTAATGTTCCATTGGATTGTTAACTGCCGCTAATCTGTAACAAAAGTAATTTAGTTAACAACATACGTAGATACAGGTGCATAAAATATTCCACAATACTCATCTCTACATTCGCAAGATGTAAGGAAATACCATTGGGTACTGTCATCAATGCATTAACGTCGAAAATGTACTTTTATATACGATTTTTGGTCGAGAATAGAGATAAGTATTTGAATAAATTGAATGAATGAGCTATATACAGGGTTATAGTGGGAATGAATGGGTGATGAATGATATTAACAGGTACGTTCATGTGATGTTAAGATGTCGAAGGCAACTAGGAAATGTGAGGCTGATACGTCCATCACATCGCCTCATCAGTATTCAATAACGAGCACGTTCGAGCGCATCCTCCTATGGGCTATGCATCACAATACGTTCACACACAAATACTACATCATCGGACAGAGCAGGCCATCGCAGTTCAAAATTATGTGCCATTTCTTTCTTGGTAGTAGAAATCATATCGGTATGTTTCTGCTTTCCCCATTTACTTTCGGTTGTTGCAATGATTCTGCTGATTGCTGCCACCAATGCAGTCAGCATTCCTCGGTTCTCACTTATGTATTACTAGCTGTTGCCAGTGACTTCATTCGCGTAGTAATAAAGATGTAAAGTACTATGTAATCAACAGAAAATACCTATCACACCTCTGTCGGAAAATCCTTTCTTAGAGGATGTCTACTAACTACCTCTCTGCCTAATTTTTTCCTGTAATTTATATAGCCTATATTGATCACTGATAACGTAGCATTCAAATGGTGAAAGAATTTTTGAAATCGGTCCAGTAGTTTTTGAGCCAATTCGTTACAAACATACAAAAATACAAATCTTTCCTCTTTATAATATTAGTATACTTAGATATACTCTCAAATGGTATTTACTTTGATCGTCAATTATTTTCTTCATATATTGTTTCTGCTATTGTTTTATTTTGACAAGCGAAGAGGCATTGTTGTCCCACAAGGGGGCGTCGACATAATAAATGTTTAGTGTGGTCGGTGGTGTGTGCAAGCAGCAAGCAGCAAGCGGCTCCAAGGCAGTGATATAATGGAAATGTAGCAATTGCTGTAATTGCGCACTTTCCAGTTCCAGTGACATCGATGAGGGCGTTCCATTGCGGGGAAAGCCGGAAAAGGTGCTTACTCGGCAATCACGAGCGCTCCAACACATTAGGGTGTGGTGGACCTTGGTTAGCTGGTCTATGGTGTCTTTGGGCAGCTGGACAATGGACATGCCCACACTCTATATAAGCGTCAAACGTTTAGATAAAAGACAACATTTCTTTTAGAAAACTGTTATCTGTAGTAGTGTTAGGTTGGCCACTTGGAGTCCTCAAGAATTATAAATAGAAAAATATATTTTTAAAATTATTATCAAAGTAAAATAATAGTATGCTTTTCAATGGTCCCACACTAGATAATGACTATCACGTGGGATCCGTCACTTGACTATAACTAACTATGTTACAGTTTGTTTTTTTTTTTAAATTAACTTTAATTAAACACGAATGTCCACCGAATAACCGAACGGATCTCATAAATTGCATAATCTACATTTCAAACATATGCTTAAGAAGTATTTTAGAAAAACAATTGAATCTTTTATTTAATAAAAATCACTGGTTGTTTACACATATTCGCGCATAAAACGTTTTTCCTTCCTGTCGTCATTATGTTATACCGCATTTATTACTTTAAAACAGCGATTCTCAACACTGTGCCACGAAATTCTAAAAGTGTGCCTCCAAATTAATATTAATAATAATAATAATAAATACTTTATTGCTTTAAAAACATAATAATAACAATACAATAACAATAGGAAACAGATTTGGCGATCTTATCACTAAAAGTAATTTCTTCCAGATAACCTATTGTCATAGAAGAAGCAGTGTTAGTATTGGGCAATGCATTTAGATAAATAAAACACATAAATATAAGTAAACTAAATACATAATGAACATAGTGATTTAAGTTTAAAGATAGGCAGAGATGGTGCAGATTTAATAGATAAAGGTAAATTATTATTATAATATTATTAAATAATATAATTTTAAAACTTATATTTTTCTTTGTGCCGCAAAATTTTGTAATCGTTAAGAGTGCCGCAACAAAAAAAAAAAGGTTGAGAACCACTGCTTTAAAGAAGAATACATTGCTCACATACAATTTAAATTGTTTTATTTCGAATAAATTTTGCTATTATTATTGTTTAAGACTTACTCTATAATAAAAATAAAATAAATAAAAAGTTCGAACTTAAGGGACAGCCAGTGTTGGCGGCTTTGACCTCAACCTGATTACTATAATGCAGCGGTTCTCAAACTTTTTTGGCGAAGGAAAAAGCCTTAATATAATTATAAAAAAAAACTGATTAATATGTATTTATGAATAATCATATTGCAATGGAATATTTAGTTGGAATATTTAGATGTAACCTTATAACCTCCCTTTGGTAGGTATTTTTGGCAGTATTTTAGCCCTAGGGTTCCGCGGAACACACTTTGAGAATGGCTGATATAATAAAAAGCAATGACCCATTGTTCGTCCCCATGCTTCACAATTGCAATTACCTATTTAGCCCACCATTTGTGGACGAACTGCGATTTCATTGGGCTATTTTTAAATATGACAACCATAAAACAAAATTAATGTAGTCCATTGCATTCAAAATTTAAACATATAATGCTAAATGTATTCATATTCGAAATCTGCTGCCAATTTAAAACTGATCGTAATGTTTGTTTTGATACACTCACCTCAACTCACAGAACAAGCGCGACACGACCAACCACTCCACAGCACAAATAAAAACTGAAAGGGACTGAAACTTCAGTGAGGTAGCTTCCCGTCGCGCACGACACCGCCCACAGTGCATTATGGAAACGTATTGTACACTATACTCCTGTCATTTGATCAAAATTGTATCAAAACATCAATTCAGATTCGCATATTGCACTGACTAATATGCATACTTAAATCATAAACTCGCAAAGGTAAGTACAAACGTTGAAAGGATGGAGGAGATTCACACAGAAATTGTATTTTTTAAACCCAATGCGACGAAGCCTTACAATCATAGTGCCTAATGTTTTACAACCAGACATCGTTGACACACTCAATGGTCATGAAAACATAATTTAGCTACATCTAGAGTACACCACAATGTGTCTCATTTTGTACAGCGCCATCTGTGAGCGGGTGCCGGAATCAAGACAGAGCTTCCCATCCTCTTTATGTTAACTAAAATACCATCTATGAACGTTTGATTTTTTTCTCATACTTTGTTATGGAAAATTACCAACAACTTTGCAATTGCCATTTGTGTTATTTGTTTGTTTTCATTTGTTTTTAACACACTGTATTTGTTCAACAAATCAACATCAACATACAAGTATACATGTATTTAGTTTTATTTGATGGCAGATGCATGCAGAAGCAGTGCAGTGCTCGTATGAGCCATGTGCCCTCACTTCGCCTTCGCTATGCCGGCCCGAGAAGTTTTAAAGCAATGACGCAGAGGCCAAGTAGTGTCATTATAACCCGTGGCCACTACTATTCCAATGCAACACAAGACCCTCTCGCATATTATCCAATTCCAGCAGATTATTCATAAACGCACTTCTGTAACAATTATTTGAGAGTTTCCGAAACAACGACAACTCCAACACGATATGAAATATGTCCAACGCCGCCACAAGCCGCCCTCTGCCACGCTCTGCTTATTACACTTTCCCTGCGCTGCGTTTTCCATGCGACATACGATTACTAATAATAAAAACATCAACAATATATACATAACATAATTAACAAACGATTGCATCACAAGCTCTCTGACCACAAATGGGATTTAATAATTGAGTTATAAAAACATAGTCAATGATCTTATGAACATGTGCCGCGAATGTCATAGCAATCTGCGCAATCGGCTCTATTATGCTTGCGGTAACTGTGATGTTAACGGATGACCGCAGGGTCACAGCGACACGTTGCGCCGGCGCATGCTCTATGCTGCAACTACATCTAATAAGAGGTGACACAACGCACATTCATGCTAATATTACAATTAATGAAAGCGCAGTACTTCCTTACAAGCATCACATGTGCATCTGATTCCCAAGTTGCAGAACAATAATACTATAATTGTAGAACTGACGTCACTGCAAAATGTTATACCTATTTGGAGAAACTGATGTGAAATAATATTGTAGATTAAAAATATAATTATCACAATGCATTGTGGCAATAAAAAGACCAGAAGCAAAACAAGAAAGATGACACTGACAGCAACAGAATAAACGTCAAAACCTCAAATCTCTTTAAGTATTGTCGGCTTGTAGAATCGACCGCCACACCTACTATATAAAGCGTCCTTCATTTTCAAATTGTACCAATGTATGCGTTTATGTGCATTGTGCAGTACGTACGAGAAGTGTCCGCGCAATGCAAACCCCGATGGTCACCCTTCACAGTCATGTTAGTTCGTGTCCACGCACATGATTAGTTCTGTTTCGTTCCGTGTGGATGACTCCGCACTCCAAGCGACGTTGGAATTTTACCCAACATTGCAACACTGCATCCATCGCAATGCAACGCCACTCATAATGCAATTGTTTGAATGCGATCAGCATATAATTGCTAATTATTTATTAAATATGATTTTAAAATTACACAAGCGTCAAAATGCATTTGCATCAAAAAACAGGATAAGCGCCATCTGCTGGCAAACTAACAGATTAGCAGTTACCATACTCATTAGTAGATGGCGCCAAACCCTAAAACATTACAAAAGTTCGAAAATCCACCCTCAATACAGCCACATTTGCAAATCCCAATATACCAAATCGAGTGAAATGAAATCACTCAAGCGACCACGTGATGTTCTTTTTGAGTAATAATAAATTCAATAAACAGAAGTAGTAAATAAAAAACACAAATATGTTTTATATTTTTTATTAATCTTATATTAATTGGATAAAATTAGATTCTCGAAGGATACAGCATCTGAAACAAAAGAATTGACATCTCAGAATATGCGGGATGCAACAAGTTCCAGATATGGGCTCAGATGGGGCAGCAGTCTAAAATAATATGTAACTAGCAAACTATACCCACGACCTTACCCCGGTTAATTTTTTTCATGTCTTTATTTGTGTTATGTTTGATTAGGTACGTTACAGATCAGAGTCAGGGTGGGGCATGCATCCCACCCTGCCCCACTATGACTATGCCCATGGTTCCAGACTATTAGTGATATTGTCTCACCACTCGTATCCGATGGCCCATGGCGTGTGCGGGCAGGTTGGTGCCGAACCGCGCGCGCACTCCCCCGGAGTTGCCATGCGTCCGCGTCACCTTGCCCCAGATGGCGCGCAGTTTGGTCTTGATGCCTCGCGGTCCTCCCAGAATGGGAGTGCGCTTCTTCGCCTTGTATACATACACGCACTTCTTGCCCGTGTAGAACAGTGCATCGTTCTTGCTCTTTGTGCCTTCAATCTGACGACAATATTGGTTATATGAGAGGCTGTAAGTTCACACTGAACGGTATACGAAGTGCGTGATAATATCGTGCGCTGTATCTGTCCTCGTACTCACCTTTAATAAAGCTGTATTTTCGTGTTGATTGCGGAGACCACGCTTGTATCCAGTGAACACTGCCTTGGCATAGAGCCTCCCGTGCCTGGGTTTAGAGCTCACTACGCGCACTTTCTTCACGGGTTCTGTGGGCGCGACGGCATCGGCTTTCGACGGTTTGGCTTTGGATGCCTTTGGTTTCGGCACCTTGGCCTTTGGAGCTGACGTAGAAGCGTCTGCCATTTCCTAAAAATTAACACTCGACTTACAAAAATATAAGAACTCCCGTTAGGTTATGTTGACATCCGACATGGGACAAATCCGAATTGATCACAATGTACTTCACTAAAACATTAAATTTCCACAGTGATATAATTTTCTCTCGTTTATAACTAAATGATGGGACCTTTATTTTGAGGCTGAAACTTAAATAAAACAGAGAATTATTAAGAAACTGCTCACTAACCGGAATTATCAAATGTAGAAAGACAGATAAAAATGTTGCCAGACGCAAAACGACTTAAAAATAATATAATATTTTTCTATATTTTAATATATATTCAGTATACGAATTTAATATTAACAGCACCATTTATTATTATATTATTTATGTAATTAATTACAGCTGCTATTTAAAAGGAGAAGTTATAACAATCCAAGCTTTAGAAATATTTAAGAAAACGTTTGACTTAGTGTTTTGGACCAATGGAAAGAGACCACGAAAAGAGATGGAGGAAAGATGTTTCGTGTGTGTGTCAGATAATTTTAGTTCAATTTAAGAGTTAATTTGGTATTAGTTCGCAGAGTTAATTAATAAACGCAATAATGGACTGTCGTTTAGCAAATATTAATTGGAATAAAGTTACTCCGTATCTTTTCCTATTAATGTTAGATGCAGTATTAGATTGTGAGTAAAGAGAGTCGCCGTGTATTCTGTTTTGTTTTCGCGGATTTCTAATGTGTTTTATTGATATATGAAAAGCATACGGTGTGTTACAGTTTCGGACTGCGCTACGCACGCTGAAGTGAACAAACATTTAGAATTAGGGCGCGATTTCCTCGCCAGAGGGCAGTTCTCCGATGCGCTCACGCATTATCACGCAGCTGTTGGTGAGTATTCATTTATTCAGAAATCTGCATTGTATTATAAGCTAATTGGCAAACATAACAGTTCATTATAATTAAAATGAATTGTGCAGAGGGGGATCCCAACAATTATCTGACATACTTCAAACGCGGCACTGTTTACTACGCATTGGGCAAAGCAAAGTTTGCATTACAAGACTTCACAAAGGTAAGTCACATCACAGGACTGGATGCACAATACACATGCGTACAATGGCACATGTGCATTTGGGTGAATGGTTATGTTGCAGGTGCTGGAAATAAAGCCTGACTTCACAGCTGCTCAGCTGCAGAGAGCCAATGTATATCTTAAGTTAGGAGAATACACAAAAGCAAGGGAGGACTTGGAGCATGTTGTATGTATTTTTCATGGTTTGGGACATCAAGGAAGAGGTCAGTGGGCAACATTGTATTGTGCTTTCAGATTTCAGTAGAACCATACAACAAGGAAGCATTGTCTCAGTATTCTCTATTAGACAATCTAATAGAGAACATGTCACTGTGTGAAGCATATTATCGCGGACGTGATTTCTCGGCCGCCATTGAGCTTGGCACGGCACTGCTGGAGACCAGTCCTTGGAGTGTTGCTCTGAGGCAGCTGCGTGCGGAGGCATACATCGCAACCGTGAGTCACATCTGCTCTTGTCAGTACACCTACTTGTATGTGGATGCTCAAACTGGTGTTATTTATGTTTCTCTGCAGAATGATCTCTACTCGGCCGTTTCTGATCTCAGAACAGTGAACCGATTGCAGCAAGACTCCACTGATGGTTATTTCAGATTGTCTACATTATTGTACACCTTAGGACATGTGAGCGATGCACTCAAGGTACTACTGAAACACCCGGCTGCATGTTTGTTTTGTTTGTAATTGTTGTTTTTATGAGACTGAGTGTTTCAGGAAGTCCGTGAATGCCTGCGCCTGGATCCTGAACATAAGAAGTGCTTCCCATTGTACAAGAAAGTGAAGCAAGTGGACAAGTTGCTGCAACAATGTGAGGAGAGTGCCAAAAACAGCGAGTATGCTTCATGCATAGAGTATTCGCGTAAACTGCTGAAGCTGGAGGAAGATAGTGAGAGTATGGTCACTTTGGAGGGGAGGAAGTGGCTCTGTGCCTGTGCTGTTAAGGTAACATGTTATAGGCATTTGCATAAATATCTCAAAATACCAACTGTTACTTTGTTGTTTACTTAGCTTTCAGTGCCTATGGTACACGTTCTCAGGGGTAGCAAGCACTCTGTTGACCTGAACTTATCTTCTCTTCTGAAAAACAGTCATTTGCTTGTAATTGCAGGATGAGCAATACTCCGCAGCATTGTCATATTGCAATGAAGCCTTACAAATACACGAGGACCCTACGATACTGTGTGATAAAGCAGATGCACTACTAGGCCTGGAGATGTATGACGATGGTCAGTTTGCACCAAGACCCTGCACAAATATTATATGTGATGTGCTCAATATATATACATCATTACAGCAATACGCGCTTACAAGGAAGCCCTCAACATTGACGACAAACACAACAGAGCCAAAGAGGGGCTTTCCCGCGCACAACATTTGCAAAAGCACGCGGAACAACGGGACTACTACAAGATATTAGGCGTTAAAAGGTAACCATCACATTCACATGCCCTCACCAATCACCAGCCGGTCCATTGTCACGTTTGTGTGTCACTCAGGTCTGCCAACAAACAGCAAATAGTAAAAGCATACCGCAAGGCTGCACAGAAATGGCATCCAGACAATTTCACTGGAGACGAGAAGAAAATTGCAGAAAAGAAGTTCATAGACATTGCAGCAGCCAAAGAGGTAAGAAAGGGAGGTCATTGCACATACATACATACATATTGCAATGTTTAATAATGCTATTTTTATTATTTAGGTGTTGACTGATCCCGAGAAGCGTGCCCAGTTCGACTCCGGCGTCGATCCCTTGGACCCAGAACAATCGCGCCATCAGCAGTATCAAAACCCGTTCCACCACTTCCAGCACGGATCACCCTTCCAGTTTAAATTCCACTTCAACTGATCCGTACAATCATCCCACTCATTGCATGTACATAAATGTCATAAAGTACAAACATTGACAGAACAAGTCTGCATTTGGCCTGAGGGGAGACTGCTGCTAGTCCTAATGATGCAATCACGGGCATATTGCGCGCGTTATGTAAATAATTATAAGTTAATAAAATTATTAATTGTTTTTAATTGTCGTTTTATTCATATTTTTTGTATCAGTCTTTGTTTTCATAATAATTATATACAATTGGCTATTCGTCGCTCCACATCAGTTTGGGTCTCTTCCTGTCCCCTGAGAAGATGCTCTTTGCGACGCGTTCGATCTCGTTGCTGAGCCTCTCCTTGTCGTCTGCGGCCTCGCACACGTATCTGTGTTTGTTGGCGCAGTCCTCGCCGCGGTACACGTAGGCCCTGGCGCTAGGGTCGAAGTCCAGGCTCAGGCATCGCCCGTCGCCGCGGATCTCGTTCACTGCATTGTTGGTGGCATTGGTGAGCACTGCGCGGGCCGAGTTCGACCAGATCCACAACAGACCCGGATTGAGACCACCCGTCCAGTAATCGCCTCCTGAAATGTCGCTCGCATTCATCATTGTTGCTTGTTATTGTTTAGACCAGGGGTAGGCAACGCGACGCCCCCGATCGATTTTTAATGTGCCCTCGCTGGACTAATGTAAATGTATGATAGCCAGAGCGATTTACTTACTCTTGTCAACGGCGATATACAGCAAGTAGTCAGTTGCGTTTAGAATAGGCATGTGGACAGATTTGTAAAATATGCGCCCTCGGTGATTTTCAAATTTAGTATTGCGCCCTTAAGGACAAACAGGTTGCCGACCCCTGGTTTAGACTTATTCCACAAATGAACTTGTGAAAAATTATCTAATATAAGCAATAAAATATCTAAATATCCTCAACTTGCGCCAGTGATTTTAAGTTGGTTTTGGCTTCGTGTGTAGGCCTTGCTGTAAGGTTGCCATGACGTGCATAGTGCTTGTTAGCAACGGCCAGTGCGTGTTACCTCGAAGTGTTTCCTCCGCCTGCAGCGCGCCTATGAGTTGCCTCCTCTCCTGTTCCGTCTCCATCTCGAGCAAATGGGAGTTCATCTTGCGACACGCGAGGTTGCCGCTCTTCCAATCGGAGTGCTCGCGGGAGAAATGGTAGCACGCGCCCTCGATGCGTGTGAAGTTGGTTTTGCATGGCTCTGCAATTGCTCGTTATTGTTATTACGGTAATTACACTCGTTGGCATTTCAACAGCACGACTCACCAGGTCTTTGAGCATGAGCGACGCCGGCCACCAGAGAGTGCACGGATTCCTCCATTCTTCTAAGCCTCTTCTCCATGATGTCCACTCGATAGACCAACTTCTCAATCGCTCCCAACAGATAGAGGTCGGTCTCTGATACCTCCTTGCGCGGAGGTTCGTCCAGCCGGTCTACCGGATTGGGCTTGTGCGGAGGTCTGTTTTGTGGAGTTACAGGTTTGCTTGGATACTGAAATATTATTAAACTTTATTAATAACAATTAAATAATATATTTATTACATTACAATATAGTGATTGCACTCTACTTTGTCCTTGTACGGATTGGGAGGTCGGTTGACAATCTTCCCGGGCGTCGGGGGGGTCGGCGGGGTCATCACGGGCCACTCGTCGTAGGGCGACCGCGGCGGGGGGCCACTCGGCCGGTCTATTCTATCGGTGACGTAATATCCGTTAGTGTAGGGCAAATGCAGTATCCTCGCGTGTCGTCCGCCCGCGCCCCTCGAAATGGCCCATTGCTCTAATAAGCCGCTCCATAGTCCGAGCTGGTCGTCGGCCGCGCACGTGTCCTCTGCCCCCAAGACATATGACAGCGACGACAGCAGCAACACATGCATCAGCTGAAACACGCACCATGTTGGATCACTAACCTTAGTAAACAGCGATTATGCAACTCGTGTGAAAGCTGTATCCGCATTGGGTGCTATGACACACGAACATCATTATATTATATTCGATATATTGTTAATAGTTAACATTTTGTGTACACTATTATTAACATTATTATACGCGCATGTATATGTACCTATATATAAATAAATATACTTCATTGAAACTTACCATGTTGTATTATTATCAATATGAGAGCGTTATTCACTTTCACTGCGCGCAACCGACTGAGCCATCTCCACCACTGCCCACCGCCTACCACTTACCACCCACCAAGTTGTGCAATGCCGCAGATCCTGTCTGCTTGTGACTTACCGTCTGTTCTCTCTTTCAACTTTCATAATTGTATTAGGAATATGCAAATGGCTGCGGTTATTCTGTTTATGCCAAATGATTAAAACCAACATGAACAAAACAATTATTTTATTAACGATCGTAGGCTCTTCTTATAAATTACTTATTCTAAGCACGTGGGCAATACTCGATGTATGTGCGCATGTCAAGTGCTTATATCACACATGCATGTGTCTGTTTGGATGGCAGAATTATGTTAGACACTTCTAATATGATTTTCACCAAATAAATAACACTTGACACTTCATCGTCATTAAAAATACACCGTCAAGTTCATGTGATCCGCCAATGTGGGGTTTGTGGCGTCCGCGATCTCGGTCTCTGCTTCTGCTCGCTGCAAATATTCATTCTTATTATTAGACAATAATCACAACACGCAGCATCACGAGCTGGCCCAATGAATGCTACGTACGCGAGTGTCTCCGGCGTCATCCCAACTGAGCTTCTTCACTCTGGCGGGTATGGTGTTCGCGGGCCAGGCCACTCCCGACCTCCCTCCTGCATCGCCCACATGGTCCGACAACGACTGCGGTGCCACTCGGTTTTGACACTCTGCGAATACGATCACGACACACTTGTGTAACTCGACACACACGATCGAAGACTCACTATGCATTTGGATACTCACTGTGTGGTAAGGTGCCTCTCAGATCCAAACTGCTGCTCGAGTTGGCGAGTATAGTGCTGGCGCCCGCGCTCACACTCTGCAGAGAGCCCCCCGGGGCGCATTCGGAGGACGTCGGGGGCGCCGGAGGGGACTTCGCGGGCGGAGGAATCTGTGGTTCGCTCTTCCCGCGTTTACTGCACATCGCATACTTTCATGCTTAACAATGCCAACACGTCTACTCCGTAATCATGATACATACCGTACGTACAGACATAGTGACGCGAGCAATAAGACGGCGAGGGACACGGCCAAAGCCACCGAAACCGGCAGCAACGTCGCCGACCTTCGAGCCACCCGAGGGACGTGGACCAACACCGGCACCGACGACTGTGGACAGACACACTTTCACATATGCATATATGCGTCACGGCCGATAGCACTCACTCACACATACCTGACGCGGAGGCACTCCGGAATCTTCAGCAACGGCGGTCACGCTGATTACCGAACCGTTGAGTGCGGAGAGTGCTTCGGACCTCAGATACAACTCGCCGGCGTCGTTCATGTAGAACATGCTGTGGACATGGTGCTATTGAGCCGCCGTTTTGAAATGTTATTCCACACACGGATAACACGCACCTGGCATCCGGTCCTCTGACGCTGAGGGCCACATAGTCCCCCCTGTCGCCGTCGTAGACATCGACCTTGCCGACCGCGAGCAAGCCCTCAGTGTCCGCAGGTGGTTCCACTCGAAACTCATACTGCGGGTATCTAAACCGGGGCTCCCAGTCGTTCACATTCATGACGCTTACGTTCACTGTGGCCGTGTCGTTCTGCAATTGCGCCATGAGCCCATGATGGAGAGAATGGACATCCGCAGCACTGTATGCCCACTACTCACATAAACTCCGTCGGTGACCATCACCTGGTAATCATATCGGTCCCGCGTCTCGTAGTCCAGCGGCCTCCTCAGCAGTAATTCGCCCGCGGAGTTTATAGCGAACCTCTCTAGGAAACTCCTGTCCGACACAAAGAACTGGAGACCTTTCTGCTTTCATATAAAAATAAAATTTGATTTGGTTTAACCAAGTAATACACACAGAACTCTCTTTTCTCTCTAGAACTACATCTATCTAAAATACATATAGCGCTCACCTTGTCATGCATGCGATTGGTGGTGAGTGTGATGAGCACGGATCCGTCAGGCATGTCTTCGGGCACGGTCACCGCGTACGACTTCTGCAGAAACCGAACCGGCCGATTGGACGTTTGAGATCGACGCGCAATAGTCAATGTCGCCAAAGCGTAGCGGTCTGCATTGTCATACTGCGTCGCCTGTGGAGTGATAATGCATTAGCCTTTAACCGAGAAAGACCACATGCGAGCACATAGAGGTCCCTCAGAGTGATACCTTGATTACCACGGTGAGTGGATATTGAACATCGGCCGCCAGCAACCGCGGCGTGACGGTCACTTGCGCGGTGTCCCTGTCTATGTGTATTAACGCTCTGTTGTCGCCGCTCGCGCCGTAGTAGAGAGGTGCGTCTATGGACACGTCCTGGTCGTATGCGGAGACTGCCGCCGGAGATATCTGCAGCTCGTCGCCCTGAACACCACGATGCCAACTCTATACATGATCACATCATAGCACGCGGATGCACTCATCAGATACCTCCTTTGCATCCTCGGGCACGATGGTGGTGTACGAGTCGTGAGAGAACTTAGGGTTGAGGTCGTCTGCGTCCAACACTTGCACGTGCAGTGCAGTGTCCGTATGCAGCGGCGGGGTGCCTTGGTCCGTCGCGCGCAAGGTCACTGTGAAGTTCGGCAACGACTCGTAGTCGAGCGCCTTCTGCAGCACCAGCTCGCTGTCCAACTCGTTCGCAAACTTGAAGTACTGGCGAGAATATCACTCAAAGCTTGTGAAACATGAACATATTGTGCGCATAGGTGCGTAGAAGAGAGTAATAGACACCTGACTATGCGGTCCTTCGAGCACGTTGTAGTGTATTGTGGCGTGCGTCGGCTGGTCGGCGTCAATGGCCCTCACTGTGTGCAGGATCCTGGAGCCGGGAGTGGTCAGCTCCGAGAGTCTCGCGTGGTACGGGGCGCCGACCCACTTTGGCGCATTGTCGTTCACGTCCCACACGCGAATCGACACGGGAATTATAAAACTCTGCAATGATTACATGTAAGCATATGCCAACACGCACGCGCAGAACACGCAACACGCTCATACGCACGGGATCATTGGTCCTTCTTCTGTCGCAGCGCACGTTCACATACACACTGGACGGGCCGGCCACTTCCTCTCTGTCGAGCGCGCGGAGTAGTGTCAGGTTCTTGGAGCCCGGGGAGATGCCGATGGCCGCGTCCTTCTCCTGCAGACTTAAAGCGATGTTCCCCTCTTCTTCACGCGGATCACCGTTCACGCTCAGGATACCTGGCGTGGCGAGCAGCGTCGTGTACATAATCGTATAGCTAATGGGATCTCACAATGCTACTGATGCTCATACCAATAACTGCGCCGACCGCTGTGTCCTCGCTGATGAAGAAGCTCTCGACAGCGCCGCCGTTCATCAAGTAGCACCTGCCATCTTGAATAGCTGTCAATGCATTGGAGAATAATCATTTGCATCGATCCAAGTATTTGTTATTGGGTCGACTATTACAATTCAATAGAGATATATTATAATATGATACAATTGTGTGTGTGTGTGTGTGTGTGTGTGTGTGTGTGTGTGTGTGTGTGTGTGTGTGTGTGTGTGGGTGTGTGTGTGTGTGTGTGTGTGTGTGTGTGTGTGTGTGTGTGTGTGCTGACATCAAATCACATGTGTCTACAATGTAGGGCATAGGCACTATGAAAGGAGGGTGAATACTATGAAATAATGTGTGCGCCGCGTGGAGCAGGAGCGGGGGGAGAGGGGGGTTCATTCGAATCGGGTCAACCATTAATACTACTTATCTATCGAGCACACCACCCCGAGGGGTCAATGGCGGTCATTTCCTTGGGGTCGGGGGTGGGCCGGGGATCGGGAAACGAGGTCGTTCACTGCATTTAAACAACATTCACGGAAGTACCTATTCCCGTAATGCGTGCGTGCCTCGAACCTGTGCGCTCGCAGAACACTGCAGGCATTCTCCGATTCGTTATAATTGCAGTATTCGAAACAATATTTAAGAGAATCATCTCAGAACAGCGGATGAGCAACGACTACCATGCAGTGACAGAACTCACCGCGCGACCTGATAGACAGCGCAATGGCAGCGACTGTGGCCGGCCTCTCTCTCATCACATCTGAAATACAACAGTCACCGATACTCGCCATTCGCCCGAACACACGAGCGCTGTCTACCCCAAATGTGTAGGTCATCGTAAAGTGATCGCGCGCTCTCAGGCGTGCTTCCGTTGTAACCGACAATGCGTCTCAGTTGTCCGACGGGGAGGCAGTGCGTCCTCGCTGGCTACGTTTGTATGTACAGTATTACGAGAAGGAAACATCACAAGAAGGAAACATATTCCTAACTTGTTATTAAGCCGCTCGACAGTATATATGTACTGAATAACGAACGAATAAACACTTCCTTTACTACAAACAACATATGCAATCATATTACATTACATACATATATTTCTCAATAACAGATTCTAAAATAACTCATCAATGTAACAAATGAACGATTTAATGATTGTCAGAATATGAAACTCACCTTGCCCGCGCACGCAGCATAGGATGGCGAACAACAGCGCCGTGCTCAGCGGTGGCGGCATCCTCCCAGCGCTGATGACATGATCCGGAGCTCGCACCGGTGCCTATTGTCATTAAATATACTTTAATAATCGGAGATGTTGAATTATTGTAATCTCTCAGATAAAGCGCCCCTCTCCGTTTAGAAAGCGTAAAAAATAATCCAAAATAGCGGCGAAGTCAGTCCGGCCCGCTTTTCGCTTTCTTGTCCGTAACACTCGATTTACATACGGGCCATTGTCTTCGCTTCCCGATCGATTCGGTATAATTCGGATATAATTGGTGCAATTTCGCGTGTTAAATCATATACTAGAAAGCGCCGAACGCTCGCCGAATAATCATGCTGGTGATCGTCGTACTATAGGGTCGATGCGTGTCCCAGATGTAGTGAGATGCGTCTCGGTGCGCGGGCGCAGCTCGCATGGAACACGACTGTTATTTTAGTGTTATTTCGACTACCCTCGGGGTAGCCCTCGTCGGGGCCACGGAAGTGCGGAGGCCTTTTCCTGTGACAGGTGTGGTGCTGTGGTGGTGTGGTGGTGCATCCGAGCGGCGAATGACGGAAATATTTAAATGGTACATACCACATTAACAAGCACAGGTCAATGTAACAAACACCGATGTAACAACCACATTCGAATACTACGAAGCACTGAGCAATGCGCAGTCCGTAGCCGCAGCCAGTGAGCGACGTCGGCCTCGCAGCAGACTCATGGAATTACTAACCCGTGAAGTGATTCCATGGTAGCAGACACCGTCACATTCGACAGTCGCAGTGGGTTAGCGCCTCTGTTTCCGACGCACTAAGAGCTCTATTCGAATAGCGCGGCGACCGTGAGGGGGTGGGCTCGTATTGCCGGCCGAATGCCCGCCGTCTTTTGCGCGAATGCAATGTTATGCATGCGGTGCTGACCAGTGACCGGTTGATTGCATTACATTACATTTAAAAAGCCCTTCTTCCTAATAAAATATATTTGATAAGTGTTCATGTAGACGTGTGAATGGGATGCGAACATGTATGCGAGTGGGTTTCCCGCGAAAGTTTCATATATAAAGTTCCAATAATAAATATAAATAAAATATTACAATTAAGAATACAAGTATTTATAAAAATAATTACATATTATGTATTTAATAAAATTATCTATGCGATTGCCTTATCTAAGAGTAATTCAATATTTAAAAACTTTCGTTATATTTGTGGTATTGGTTGAGCGACCAAAGTACATAAAACAAAGTTACATTGGTACCGACTTAATTTTTGAGAGATTCGAACGCGGGGTCTCTTGACCGCGAGTCCGCACCCTTAACCATCAGGCCAAGGCCACTCAAACTTTTCATTTATGTTATTTCCCTCAATTTATTCACTCTTATTTGAAAACTGAATCAATAACAATATAAAAGGTTTTAAATTTCCTTTTGATAAGCGCCATATTCTTCTATTATTACGACCCCAGATGTCTAATAACGCCAACATCGCCAATGTCGAGTATTCCAGCAACACTAAAAGCTCTACACTCTCTATAATATTAAAAAAGTGGATATATAAACCGCCTTATACTCTCTAACTTCTTGTGGCAACTATTTTGGCTATGCTCAAAAAAAGAGCAATAAACCACATATATGAACATAATTAAATAAATGGATAATGAGTAATATAAAAAACAAAATATATAAAATTAATAATGGTAAAAATATTTTTTTTTTTCATGAAACAACATTGGACCTTTCTGTCATGTCTGATCATGTCAAAGTCGTGGTCAATCAGAGCTGAAACGCCAAACATTGTTTATTGTTATTACTTGATTCCTTTGATATGCTTCCACATTTTGTTCTGTATAATGAGAAATATGCAAACGAGTCGTACATTCAATATTCTTAGATGATTGTTAATGAATGTGTGTGGCAATAGTCAATTAAGTCCACTATGGCCGAGTCGTCCGAATCGAAACAATTGCTCGAGAGTGACAACAAATACTTCCTGAACGTGATCGAGCTGGTGAAAAGCGAGCACGTGAAGCAGGAGCGAGAGACCCGCGAATGCATCGTCTGCTCTTCGCGGACGGAGGACGACCACGACATATACGAGACCAGGACGAGTTGCACAAAGAGCTATCTCTACGACTTTCTCTGCAAATTCACGCAAGTCAGGCTGGAGGACCGGAGTGGCTTCTCCAGATACATGTGCCAATTCTGCTATAGTCTGATCAATATATTAGAGGAAGCAGAGGCTGAATACAATAGGTTGAAAGTGAATTTTGAGAGCATATTATGCAAGAACCCGCTGTTCGCACTCGCGCCCGATGCCATCAAGGTGGAGTGCACCCGCGATGACTCGGACGACGAGCCTCTCGCCATCACCAAGATCAAACGACACAAGGATAAGAAAAACAAGAAAAGGTTACTCGAAGTAGGCGGGAAAAACAAAAAAAGGAAAAAGGACAATATGTAAGTAGAGAAGTGTCAGTGGCATTTATATATTGCATTTGTATACTAATATAATAAAGAGGAAGTATTTGATTTGTTTGTTTGTATGTATTGAATTCTTTTACCATTAGAATCGTACATTATCCCTGATGAATATAGGCTATAGAATATTTTCAAAAATGTTAGATTTGTATGAAAACTTCAATAATGTAACCCAATGTGTGAAAAAAATCATTATATTGCATACGCTGCGGAAATTATTGACAATAGAGCAAAGTGATGTACTACAGTTTTATAGAGGACATCAATATCTACAAAAAAGTCTGCGACACCATATGTCTAACTATTACAATTATGTCACAATAACTACTTTTTCATGTTAAAATTTAAACTTCATAGTACTTTATATCTTCATTATTACGCGAACAAAGTGGCTGGCAGCAGCTAGTGTTAATATTTTGATTGTATGTTAATAGATTGTTGGAGGAGATGGCGCATGCAGAGCTCAGGTAGCACATTATTCAGTCGGTTAATGTTCTCATTCTGCATCATTGTGACTTATATTGCCATGTTCTAGAGCACCATCTCCTCTGGACAATGGATTCTCATTTGATAACTTGAAGCGGGAGTGCACGGAGGAAGAGGATAGTCCTGACGAGGAACTGATAATAGATGAGAAGAAGTCCAAGAGAGGCCAGAAGAAGCAGAAAGCTGTTCACAAGTGTGATGAGTGTGATGCCAAGTATTGCTCCCCCGTGCGCCTCATGTACCACAAGATGAAACACGAAGGCAGCAAACCTCCTTACATCTGCGAGATCTGCGGAGCTCACTACAAGCACCGGAAAGCCTGTGATGTCCACATAGCAATGCACAAGGGTGAGTGCAGCAGCCATGTCTGCAAGTGTATAGCCACAGCTGTAGGTCAAACATTACTGGTTGCTGCTCAGGTATCAGTGACTGGAAGTGTGAGGAGTGTGACAAGTTGTTTCCATCCAAGGCGGCTCTCCAGAGACACAACAACATCCACACGGGGAAGGCCAATTATCAGGTACTGGTGTTGGCATTTGTGAGCAGGGCATCACCGAGTGTTGATAATGTGTGTTTTGCAGTGTGACTTGTGCGGTAAGTCCTTCATTCACACGTCCTCCTTCAAGATGCACAAGTTGGCCCACTCCGGAGTCAAACCCCACACTTGCGGACTCTGTGGTCTTGCACTCATGACTCGTTCTCACCTCAAGAGACATGCACGAGTGCACTCTGGAGAGAAGAAGCACCAATGTCCACTCTGTGGCAAGAGGTTTTCTGAAAGATACAACCTCGTTGCACACGGGAAAGGTAAGTTTACGAGCCACACTTGTTCTTGCGTCTGTAATGCCAACAACAACCACACAGATGGCGCTGTCTGCTATATTTCAACTCCAGAATGTATTTGTGTGTATATTGCAGCACATGACGCGGGTGTCTCGGGAACTCGGGCGTCTCCAGCCCAGCACGCAGCTCTTCAAGCAGTAATTTCTGGAGGGCCGCGGCGGAGACTCTTTAGATGTACTTATTGCGAACAGCGCTTTGAGAGAAGGTCTGGCTGAAGACCATCTCAGCATGATGGTACGACAGCAACAATGCAATAGTGACACAAATGACTGTTGCAGATATATGTTGGAGCGTCACATGGAAACTGTTCACGAGCGACCATTGGAACGGGCGCCTCCCAAGCCACGGAACACTATGAGCAAGTTGCTTAAAGCCCAGGCCGCTGGGAGTGGTGCTGGTGCGGACATTGACACTGTAAAGCATGAGCCACCACGGGACTCTGAGCGGCCGCTGGGACTGGTACTGAACTCGGGTAGCAAAGCGTCAGGTGCGTCGCCTGGGAGGTGTTGTAGGCGTCCTCGAAGTCGTAATGACGAGCGGTTCGTTTCAGAAACGAGTGACGCCGAGACCAGCCGAAGCTGCTATTCCTCATACGCGTCCTACGCTCACTATACAAGCGCGTGACGTCCGCGAGATTTGAACAATTTTATTTCATAATCAATTCATTTGTACTTAATATTAAGTATTTTATTTTATTTTAACAATGTTATCCATATCTATGTAATCTCTACCTGTGTCCGATGCCATAGACTGACTCCTCGCACGACGCAGGTAACCGCTTACTTATGTAAATGTATACATATAATATGAATAAAACATCAGAATTTTAGTTTTATTAGAATATATTGTGTTCTCTGATTCCATTTATTCTATCGTATAATCAATGCGTTATTAGTGTATCTCCTTAAATAATGTTCTGGCGTTGCGGTTGAGATGAGACTTGCAATTGAAATGTGTACGCAAAGGCGTTAAAATGTTGATGACAAAGTAAAGGGTGTTGTCTAATTGATCTCGACCTTATAGGAGTGCGTGTATGTGATGGCTTCAGGCACATTGCTCTGTAATAAGCCCCTGAATAATATTATTAGCACGCATTGGTTTTGATTGTGGACGCAACATATGTCCCCAGCTAATTTGATAGCAATACGAGGCGGTTCTTTGGCGATACAAGCATTTCATTAAAAGTGAAAAATCCTACGTAGGATGATACACCTTTTCATAGCTTGTCGTCAAATCTGACCTTTTCGGTTCAAGCCTACAATATACCCAACACTGCTCGAAGCCATAGACACATTTGAAGGTAGACGCCACAACACTTGCCAGAAATGCGTGACCACTTCAAGCCATAGACAATACCAATCCGATTTTTGAACTTTTCCCCATATTTGTTTAATAAACATGAAAATATGTATAAATTTTAGTATAATATAAGTTGAGATTTGTAATATAAAATAGAAGTGATCTCCGAATCAACCCAAAGAGAACATAGATGTCCCCGTATTGCATAACCACACCAACAAGACGTCACTCGGCCTGTCGAACAACTGTCAAGGATTTGAAAGATTTCGATTTGCAGTGTCCATTGCCTGGTGTAGGTGGTGTTGGGATATTGTGGAAATAATAGAATGAGTAAAGATAACAAATACACGGATGAGCAGGTTTACATCCGAGATGCTTCGGCGGAGGACATGGTCGATGTCGCCGAGATGATTCAAGTATTCATTTATAATTCTCTGTTGTCCACTTTATTATTTGTATTGATTAATATAAATGTTTATATTATAGGAACTGGCCGATTACGAGGAGATGCCTGATGGACCCAAACTGTCCGTGGCCGGTGAGTGCTCATCCGTTCCCAACCCCTGCCTCCTGCCATCAATCACATAGTTACGCATTTTATCAATCTCTCACAAGATCTACAGAGGGACGGTTTCGAATCCAATCCCCCTGCATTCCTGTGCAAGGTGGCTGTGCTGAAGAGTCCGCCACAGGGGCGTTCAGCTGTTGCCGGTTACGTTTTATATTTCCCAACATACTCCACATGGAATGGCCGGTCCCTGCTCATGGAGGATCTGTACGTGCGTCAGAGCGAGCGTGGCAGGGGGATTGGGGGCCGGTTGTTCTGTGCAGTGGCTCAGGTCTGTGCGAGTGTGCGGTGGACGGCAGTTGACTGCTGGTGAAAGGTGGAGTGTCAGAACCTTGGTATGTGATCGCAGGCTGCCGTGCACAAGGGCTGTGGGCGCGTCGACTTCCATGTGCTGCAATGGAACACTGCTCGGAGAATATATGACCACTTGGGAGCTTCCAATCTAACTGGCAGTGAACAATGGCTGCTGTACCGACTCACTGGGGAGGCATTAGTTAAGTGCGCGAAACGGCACACATCAGTGGCTTAATATGAAATAAAACCATGGGTTGAGGACATGATATTTTATTTGATATAAAGTCCCAGATAATACTTAGACATAATACTATAACAAGTGCATCACACATCCAGCACCAGACATCGGCCCATTACTATACATTACATATAACTACACACTATTCGTAAAACAATACATCTAATCAGTTAATTGTGAGATTCAATATAAACTATGCCTCTGTTGTACTGAATGTGCGATGTTTGTGACATAGCTATCTACATGATAATGTACATAAATGCAGACACACACACATCCACACACACTGAGTAATGCAGAGATCCTAACTAGGAATTGAATAACGCAGGCAGTCCGGGGGCTCATGTGGACGCCATCAGCTTGGCGTGCGCGGTCACGTTGCGCTGGTGGAGAAACCCGCTCGCCTCTTCCTCCTCTGTGCCCAATCCTTGCTGAAACATGATTGATGTGCGATTTAAGCATCTGCCGCGATGTGCCACATGTTTGCATCTCACCTGTAATGCGTGCAGGTAGTGGTGGTGGCCATACTGCAGCGCATGCTGTGAATGTTGCGAGTGCTGTGAGTGTTGCGAATATGCGTCGCAAAGTGTGCCGCAGTTCGGCTCACTCTTGATGTTGAAGACTGCGGGCGGAGATAGGAACGAGTTTGCAAAGTGGCCGGGGGACGCCGAAGCCGCACTCATTGTGGGCAGGGAGGTGTCGGCGGGGACGGGGGGTTTAGACTCTGGGGAATAAATAATAAGAACACTTCAATAATGCAACACATAAGTTTCATCGACGCGCGAACGTTCGGGTCTCACCTTCGAATCCGGGTGACGAGTGTCCGTCCTTTTTGGGCGAATCTTCTGACGTTTTATTAGTATTAGCGTTGTTCTTCTTCGGTTTTCTCTTCCTAGTCTGTATGCCATCCTTGCGCATCGCCAGCGGTCTGTAACGATCGCGCGGTGAGCAGGTGATTCGTCTGCTTAAACTGAATATTGAAGCGATCGCACGTTGGATATCGGCCTCACCTGTTGATGCCGTGCAGCTTGTAGTATAGGCCGCACGCGTTGCACACTGGCTCGCCCTCGTTGTTGCGCCTCCACAGAGTGGTAGACCGGGAGCCGCAGTTGGTGCAGCACTGACCGATGCGACGCGACGCCGTCTGCGGACAAGACGCGGTTAGAGACCCTTCGACTGATCGAACTCTATGTTAGTAGTGACTACACAGAAAGCGGTTACGGCAAGCGAAACAAGGGAGTGGCAGCGTGTGTGGGAACAACGGAAGGGCATCTACATATGGTGAGTGACCCCACCGTTCGCGGCGTGCGGCTCGCGGTGCGGTCACAGTGCGGGTATACCACGCCACCACTCACCTTGCGCAGTCCGCGGGCATCCCCCAGCCAACGAGGCGTCTCGCTCCGCAGTCGCAACCAGTCCTCGGGCCCCGCGCTGCCCCCCGCCGCCACCCCCGTCGCCACCCCTGCCAGTCCTGTACATAGAATACGGTACACTCACGAGTCTCTTGCTGGGCTTCACGAGCGGCCGATTCATGCCGTTCATCTTGTGGTACAGTCCGCAAGCATTGCAGAGGTAATGGCCGGTGCAGTCCCTGCGCCAGAGCGGGGTCTGGATGGCGCCGCAGTTGACGCACTCGCGGCCCTCGCCGTACGACATCTCGAGACCGCCCTCTGTCGCAGTGCGTCGTGGTCACATGATATCAACAATATCACAGAATCGACAATTAATATATCATTCGGAGCAATTTTGAGATTAAACATACATATTTATAAATAACTGATTAAACAACATTGTCGTGTTTATCAGTGTATATTATATATGTGTGTGTGTGTGTGTGTGTGTGTGTGCGTGTGTGCGTTATCCGGCAACAGATAACATATAATAACCTAAATTATGATGTCGCACATTATAAGGAAACTACTCACAATAGCAGTGATGAAGGGAAAGGGGTGAAGGGGGTATAGAGTGCAATGCAGAGTGTAATGACTGACCATAGGGCGGCGCTCGCTGCAGTCCGTCGTATGCGCTCCTCCACGTACTCATGACGACTGCGTTCTGGCCGTAGATGCCGCCGCCTGCGCCTGCAATGCACAGCCGTTGTTGCCACTTCAGTTAAGGCACGTACGAGCGCGCGATACGTGACGCAATATCATTACACATCTCTTTGTTTGAAATGTTGTTGCGATACGCTCGCACCTGTCACAATCGGCATCCTCTGCAGCCACGTCGTCGCCTGCCCCAGTGCTCCGTCCATCCGGAGACGTCGGCTCGCGGTCAGAGGTCGACGTCGACTGACTCACGCGGTATTATCGCTTCGACTTCTTATCCTCGTTCAATTGGTTTCGCGGAATGTTCACGATCCAGTGACGCATGTCGGCAGGAAAACAACAGGCATGACGCTTACCATAGGAGTCCTGCGCGGCGCCGTGGTGATGCCACACGTTCTGGTAGTGCCCGTACTGCTGCAGCCGCCCGCCCCACAGGCCCGCGCCGTACTGCTCGCCGCCTTCGTACTGACCGCCCGTCGGAAACATGCCACTGCAATCGCGCTTTATTCAAATACCACATCCCTAATATGTCTTAACGCGACAATCATGACTATTTACAACCGAGCAGATTGCGGAGATAATATTTAAAAAACCTATTGCTATTAGCACTCTCGCTAAATTAAACCAGAAAATTTATGTCGATCGCAAAAAAAATTGTCCGCCATATGTCCCGTCAGGCCCGTCACATTGGCACTGGCAGTGTGGCCCGTCGCTGCGTGCGTTGCGAGTATGGACTCTGTGCCGCGGCGACAAGGTCCATTCGACTCGGCCGAGCGGTATAACGTGAATGTTGCGTCGCCTAAGTGCTTAGTAATTTACCGGTATCGCGGAGAGATTTATAGTGGGCCCTGTCAATTAGCCGGCATAGGGGATAAGCCGTGCCTTTGTTATCTCGACGCACTCGATTGGTCACAACTACTTGTCTAATTCATTATTGAGCAACTCGTCGTCGCTGCCGCTATTCCTGTCTGCCTACCCCTCTGACAGTAAGCAGAGACGACTCAAGTGCTCTCAAGTGTGCCCGTGTGCTATTTGTGTAGAACACATGTTGACCTAGGTCATGGCATTGCCGGCGCCTAGGCCTCTCTGTAGCCGCTGACTGCTGGCCGCTGGCTGCTGGCTGCTGGCTTCACACACGAACATACTATAGGTATAACAATTAGTGACATTTGTAAAACATTTGTCGAACAAATCTGTGCATGACTTTTTTATATTGACACTCGATGTAACGGGAAGCAACATGCCAGTGTCTCGCACACGATATTCGTGCTTATCGCTGCGACAATAAAGTTTGAATTATTAATTAGAAGATATCAAGTGGCGCTTGCAGGTGGAGGCACTCGAACAGACTTCATTTTATGATCTTTTTATGGTGATACATATATGTGAGAGAGCATTTCACACACTCGACAGGCATGGGGCTCTCCCGATGTGCGCATGATGGTGGTGATTGGGCACATTGCTGGCGTAGAGATGCATTCGCGTGCGTAATAGAGTGACTGTTGTTGTGGACGGGTCCGAAGCCGTGCGACGAACAGCACCCCCGTCGGGTCAATCGCACAGAGTAGCACAGGTATCTCACTCGCACAGAGGTAGGGCGAATAGGGCGTGCGAAGGCGGTGGGCGGGCGGGGCTCCCTTTCTCGCTCGCACACCGCTGTTAGACAGAGACGCACGATTAATGTAATGTAAAATAGTTGAATTAATTCTCGTGTTTCGTGCGGGTTATTGATGAGTGTATTTTTTGGGGCTTAATGTATGTGGTGCATTGTGTTCATATAGGTATGTGGCGCAGGGGTGCCCGTTGTGGCCAAGTTTAGGCATAGGCATATACCTATTCAAATGCTCCTAATGTTGTTCGTGATAACTTGTATGATTATTCCACTCACGAATATTATCAAGTATGGCAAGTAGTCGCCTTTGCCGGCTTGAGGAGACGTAAACCAAAACGCAACTCATATACGAAAAGTAATCTGTCACCAAGTTTTACCCATTTTGTGTAATAAGAGTCACCTGTGTTATGCATACATAGGTATATTCTGCAAAATGTCTGTCTCGCGTATGTTGGCATAGCTTCTCAAATAATCGAGTAAGCACGACTAATAGGGTTCTTATAGGCATATTGTATGACAGGGCTGGCCAAGTTCCTTGATAGTCCGAGCCCTTTTATAAAACTTGAAATTTTTCGCGTGCCGCAATTAAATACGTATTTAAAAGGTATTAAAAAAACGTTGCACTTAGTCTTTCATATATGTTGTCAGTAATTTAAAAGACATTTTGAAACACATACGGATTTTTTAAAAAATATAATAGCACTAAAATGAAAAGGGAACTCGGGTACATTTATCGAGGGCAACAAATAATCCTTCAAATGGCCGCAGGTTGGCCCCACTGCCATATAGGTATGCCGTATGTATATTGTAGGCAATTCAGCACTACAATATAAATAAGTGGCATTTTAAGTATTTTACAAAATAAAGAAAGCTACAAGTATCACCCGTGACTTACATACATACGACCTTTCGGAAGTATTCTAACCATCATCATTTATGCAAGTTTCTACAGAATTCGAAGAGCATGGCGACCACGAAGCGATTGTCTTACTAACTTACATTTTATGAGACAATCACTAATTCGCTGCTAATGTTATAACATTGTGAAAATAAGTTTGAGCATAAAACCTACGACTGTCCATCAGGTAGATCGCAGACAGCATTCGTCGCCGGTCTGTTGTTATGCCTTCAGCTGAAAACTAAACGACAGCTCGTGTACGTGGATTATTGCCTTCATGGGAAGACAGGCGTTCGAAAGCCTAGCAGCTGTATTATAACATATTTCGAATGAAATTGTACAAATATTTATGTTAACATTATTATTATTATCCTAACTGTTATACTAATCTGTTGCTTCACAAATTACGAAAATGCCAAATGCAAATTATTGGAACGACGCGACGGCGCATGCGTGGGATTGGGTTGTTGTGCATGACTTTGCTGGAAAAATAATAAATGAAACGTTTATGTGAGATTCATTTTGTAGAATTCGTTGCCTTCGCACCAAAACCAGTGCTGGCTTGTCTTGGCGCTGCACATTGGAAGCAAATGGCATTGGAAATAAGCGTGGAATGCGAATGGAACGGGATGTCGAGCTCGTCAACACAGACACCGATGGTAATATTGCGTCGATTCTGGAGACTAAGTAGTTTGAAGTGGGATAGGCAGTCGTTTGAGTTCGAATTTCAGACGAATATTACGGAATGTTTTATTTGGAATTGTAATTACTAAAGACACTCCCAAGATGAAGTGACGTCGAGCGCAATAATCACACACACTTTCTCCAATACGAGTAGGTATATAGCAGGTACGAGGTTTGGAGTATTACCAGGTTGAAATGTAGTAGTAACTGCATCTTAACGCAAACCATGCAGTTGAGGGTTAGTATTAGTATAATTAAAAACTTCCGACAGAATAAATATTTCTTCAATAACAAAAATACTTTTGGATGAGTCCAATGAGGAGATCGCAATTTCATGTGTAAAGCGTTAATCCTGAAAGGAGTTTTCGACCCAAACGTCCAATTGAGTCACCCGGCGCATGACGTGTGTAGCAATTAACAGCAAATTGTCGACAACTGTTTTGCCGGCGAATTGTTTCACTCTATCCACACGCATTCACCAACAGCTCTGTAGTCTCTCTCATGGTCAAAGAAGCATCATTGTCATGTGGGTATATCACAAAGAATACTTGCATGAACAACATGTATGGGGCAGTGGATATATCATGTTGTATTCTTATGGACTCGCATTGTCTGAGGGCCACGGTCGGTGTTTCTTCATGGCCTCTGAACTGCACTAAAATGATCGTAATTTGACGAATGTTATTTAAAAGTCTTTGTGCGGCTTAAGGTCGTGCTCATTTTCATTATTTTTAATCCGACGCTACAAGAGTGTTGATAGTTGCAGATGCCTTCTAAGGCCCGTATCGCCTAAACGTAGGTTCTCTTTTCTCAAGGTATATTAGCACACAAAATTGACGAGTAGGTGACCCACATCAGCCAAATGCCACTTTGAAGAGCACCACACCGCACTGACTTCTCATCATACCTGCCACTTAGTGCAAATATTCCAGCAATAAATTGTATGTGTTTGCCTTACAGAACCACCACCACCAGCCACAGAAGGGCAATCCCTTGATCATCCCAGTAATAGAGCTTTTAAGGTTTTAAACTGAATTGCAATTATGAGTAATGTGCCCGAAGTATCCAAACAAAATAAGGAAAATAATCTTCAAACAATTAACCAAAATCGCTGCATATAGTATTCATTACTCATTGTTCAATGTTCGTCGTCCTGCGATTGTGTTCTATGTTTAGCTCAATTCGTTTAATATTAAATTACAATTACAATTACAATGGCAGTCATAAATAAACAGCGAAACGTAAGAGGCACAAAAGCAGGCCAGCTGATGATCCCTTCACCAATCCGGAGAACTTCGGCCGTGTCCATGTCCATATGTATATCTTTGATCACTCACTTTGTGTTTGATTTCATAGACGATTACGATGTTCTGTGGAATGAGGATAATTCAACGTACTATTGGTCCATGCTTGCTTTGTAATATCGAGTCATGTAAATGTGAGTACTTTGTATAAATGATTATAAAGAATAAGTGTAGGTATAGATTGGCAGCGTTGACCATACTGCGGGCGTAGATTCACTGGTGAACTTCAAACATCACGCAGCCGCACGAAATAAAATAGACCAATCACACGCTGCAATCATTGTTGGTGTCATTTTTGACCAATGATAATAATCCATTGCAACTCTCACAAGCATCTATAAGAAATCGTTTCAGTCGTTACTTATTCAAATATAAATAACAGAAACGGCAGATTAATGTTCAAACTAAATAATTGATAGGTATATATATAAGTATACTAGCTGTTGCCCCCGACTTCGTTCGCGTAGTAATGAACATATAAAGTACTATGAAGTTTAATGATCTTTCATATTTCAATGACGCCTTTTATGGCAATTTTAAAAAACAACCTTGGGTTACATTATTGTTATTTTTAGTAAGGATTCGTATTTTTTTCCTGTAATTTATATACCTAGCCTATATTGATCAGTGATAATGTAGCATTGAAATGGTGAAAGAATTTTTGAAATCGGTCCAGTAGTTTTTGAGACAATTCGTTACAAACATACAAAATACAAATCTTACCTTTTTATAATATTAGTATAGATTTAAAATATTACTATTTCATTTTGATTACTGTCTAGTTAATGGTCGCCGTATTTAAAAATTATTAACCAGAGATGCGCCGAATATGGCTTTAATACGAATATTCGGCCGAATTATTTGGTTGAAATTCTTAAATATTAAACATAAATTATTATGTTATTTAAAATAAATCTTCAATTAAATTCGTTTCAATTTCACGACACTTTAGAATTGTTGATTTTAAACAAAAGTAATATTATGTTGATTTTTAATTTTGTGAATAATTATGGCAACACTGGGTGGTGTTTGTTTAATTTGCAGATACAACGAAAATTATCAAAATTTAAAAAAACTCATCAGTTTTCTGGTAGTTCTAGAGTTCACCGTTAAAAAAGAAATAGTTCCGGCAAAACACTAATTAAAGTTTCGGGGGTTACTTCACGAATTCCAGAGTTCAAGATGCTATAACTTTTTTATTTTAACTCCGATCGATTAAATTTCTTCGAGAAATTAATAGAGATCTTAAAGGGGGTAACAGAACTCTGAAGAAAGTAAGCGATTTTGAGGAAATAATTTTTTCTAACAAAAACAGTAAGTTTGAAAAAAAAAATGCTTTTATATTAATAATAATTGATTTGAAACTGATAGAACTCTTAAAGTTGCAAACATAACCCAAAAGAAAGTGGTTGATTTTTAAGAAATACAATTTTCGTATAATACCCTAAATAGAATAGAAAACGTTTTCATCTTAACTCTGATCGATGTGATTTCCTCAAAAGAAATGAGAGGCCAACTTCACGCGTACCTTTTTACATATTACTAGCTTTTACCCGCGGCTTCGCTCGCATTTAAGTCATTAAATAAGTATAAGAGATCATTTCAATAGAAATGAATCAATATGATTTCACACAACTGAAACTATAGTCAAAAAAAAAATTTTTTTTAAATAAAAAGTATCCTATGTTACTTGTAATACCTCCAAAAATATGTGTACAAAGTTTCATGATGATCGGTTAAGTAGTTGTTGCGTGAAAACGTAACAAACAAACTCACATTCACATTTATAATCTTAGTAGGGATGTAAATCTTAAAATAATACTGTTTAAACATTCGGTCGAATACGAACATGAAAAATTTCGCCAAATATTCGGTACATCTGTGTTATCAACGATTGTTACTACTGTATGAAATGGAATAAAATGCACTCAAGCAATGATCAGGTGATCGCAATCAAACCACGCTCGAGCGTTGTTTCTGAATGCGGCCCAATGTTCAATAACGGCTGTAATTCGATAACTTGGTTTTGTTTATTCAAATGACGAAAGTCAAGCCAGCTAATCACACTTCGCAGAAATAGGTCATATAATACGCGCAGACATTAAACGCACACTTGCAAGCGCGAACTATTGCATTTATCAACCTTTAACTACTGAGGTGGGGGCCTCCCATGTTTTGAGAAAATAAAATTTTTCAATTACTCTAATTTGTTCATTTGTTGATTTTTTTAAATAATTTTATTTATTCTTGATGATTTATGATCTCATGTGATTTTTTCCAAAAAATGCTTAGTGTTTTCTAAACTTTGAAATAATAGTTAATTATGTCCAAATAAATTATTAAAAAATTATTTAATTTTATTTAATTACATCCACTGAAACTAATTATTAAACACTAAACCCTAAAAACCCTAAAGATTTTTAAATATAAGTACATACCTATATATCCCTTACTAATATAAATGTGAATGTGAGTTTGTTTGTTACGTTTTCACGCAACAACTACTTAACCGATCATCTTGAAACTATGTACACATATTTTTGGAGGTATTAGAAGTAACATAGAATACTTTTTATTAAAAATATATAATTATTTTTTACTATAGTTTCCAATTAACTATAGTTTCAGCTGTTTGGATTTTTTCTATATTTATTTTTATTTCCGTCTGTCATTTTTATATATGCAGAATAAAACTATTTGAATTTTTGAGGTTAGGCGTCATTATTGTGGTTAGATGCCACTTTATTACAGAAGTGTGATAGGCATTGTCTGTTGACTGAAATATGAAACATCTTTAAACTTCATAATACTTTATATCTTCATAATTACGAAGACGTAGTCGCGGGCAACAGCTAGTATACTCTGAGGACCCCACATCAGTGTTTACGTGAAATTGAATCCACCTCAGTAGTTAAAGGTTAATAGTATTTAATAGAATTGTGCTGAGAATGCTGGCAGCGCGACAACATTCATTCATTCGTTCGTTCATAATGCTCCTCCACTACTTGTATTGTGTGCAGGCAATGGTGCCAGTGTTATTACCATGCGGCTATTGTATTATATTGTAGATAGAATTAGACAGGAGTAAGCCTGAACGCACTGGACGAGTGTTATCAGTTTACAGGCGCGGCGTCTGCTCCCATGATTCACTGAAAACACCCGAAGAATACAACTCCTGAGTTTCCGCACGCGCACACGCGCACACACAGTGCCTTCATGTTACATAATAGCGTGCATGAATACAGCGATCGATTACCAGCGCCATAACTGCATGGAAGCCCTACGAACACTTGAGGGCCAATTGCATACGTTCAGGAAGTCGCTTTCATCTGAAAGAGATGTGCTTCTTACGCGAGCACACAACTGCGGGTATTTCACTTATGGTTTGAAACAATTGCATTATTATACGCATACAGGGAGAAGGTTTGCTAATGCCAATGCGTTCTAATGTGCAGTTAATATGAAAGATGTAGGAGACGGAGGTGTTTGCAGCGCTTGTGGGCTGCGAGAGGAGACAGGTCATTCCCGCATTCCCGACGGCGGGAGTGAAGAGGAGCGGCGCCGACCCGCACTCGATGCTCCGGCGACAACGATAATACGTTCATTAGGAGAGGGACTAAAAAATATAATTTACGAAGCGTGAAACCTTGTTATAAAAAAGCTTTTATTTGGTGAAAAATGTCAAACATTCCTTATAAAAAGGATCACTTTCGCATTAAGCAGTCTATTACCACTCAGTATTAATACAAACAAAAACGAAAAAAACAACAAAAAAATAACAAAAGAACAAAACATAAAAAAGGTATTTGGGAGCTTATCTGGATCTCGTAACACGAGGCGCCACTCGCCCTCTCGCTCGCACACTGTCGCCATCTCGCTCGCACACGCATCGCCCCTCGAATATTCACAAATAAGCAAAATATCTACGAATAATGAATAATGACAACGTGATCGAATATGTTTCCCATTTTGTTATAATGCTCTTAATATGGGATCGCGGCAAAGTAATTATTGCTTGTTACATTGTATGGGTGTGCTCGGCGACGCACGGTGTCGGCGGGGTGAGGCGGGGCGCGCGGGCGAGGGGACTCACTACACGGAAAAGCTCTCGGTTCAGAGGCGCCGGCAACAAACTTCATTTGTACTTATTTTTTTAATAGAGTTTTTTTTCAACTATTGAGAAATTTTATTGTAACCCATTATTGGAGTTATCAGGAGTTGATGACATCGGAGTGGCGCCTGAGCCGCCGCCGCAGCTCCACTGCGCGCGCGCATTCGGCCCAGCGATGCGTTGCGATATTGCGAGTTATGACATGCAGCATCCACTATTATTGACATTACTCTAATGCACATAATTCACATTCAATACGATACAACGCATTAGCAGATTGCAGTTAGTGCGACAATGGTGCATGGCTGTGACTCATTTGCATATGACGTAAGGAGTTCCTTATCATTGCTCACATTCCCAGCCAACTCCTCTCCTCTCCAATTGCCTCTACGGCAGTCTTATGCATCGAAATGTCAGCAAACGTTTACCAAAAACAAACGAAATTCCGTTCAGTTGCACATCGACGGAACTCCGTTACTCGGCGTCATTTCTTCTCCCTTTCCTTCCGCAGTCATTATGACTACCTGGCGTCAAAGGCCTCCTAAATGTTAGGCTTAGGACGGAGCCGTACCTGAAAGCCTTTTGAGAATTCCAACTCCTGTTTAATTCCGTTTAACTCCTCAATTCGTAGTTCCCTTGAATATTGTTCGTCAGTATAGTCCCCTTTGCTTCAAATTCGCATTCAAAGATTGGTCGCCATCGCACTTCATTCATTAGTCCCCAGAATCCACTGGTGTCTATTATTATTTTCTTCATTCGCTTCGTGTGTGCCGCGGTTGCAATGATCCTTGGCACACCCACCTGGAAGCTGAGCCAGCCTTCGCACTTGCACCTACTTCGTTCATAATCAAAACAGTAGCTCGAGCATGCCAGCGAATATCTCTGGCGACGGCGACTTGCATCTCCAATTCAACATTATTCAGTTTGTTCCAGCAATTCAAACAAACAATACATATTCCAGTTGAAATAACTCATAAGTTTTTAAATTATATTTTTGTAATCTTATTAGAAGTGTAGTATCTATCCCTTTATCATCTTGAGCATGCCGTCCTATCCTATAATTAAAATTTCAATTGTAATATGTAGTCCTAATGTAATTTTGTAGGTAGGTGAAATAAATAAAGAAGTACAGTACAATAATAGTAGCAACTTCGTAATTTTCTTAATTCGCAAGAGCAGACTTGCATCCGTGTAACAGTTGCTTAATAATGCGTAAATGTACAATTCTCATCCGATGTGTGTTGAGTTTTCGAACTGAACTTAGTTCTTCTCCAATGTGTTTAGTCACTAAATTGTTTGTTTGTTGTAAATGATTGAATAAATAAAAAGCGCACTCATTTGCGAACTTTACTAAGAGATAATATTTGTAATTTTAATTAAATAAAACCTAATAATTAACACAATTGCTCTCGAAGTGGTTTATTTATGAACATTTCTTACATGCCTATCTCTATCAATTTGACGCATCAACGAATCCCCACTAATATTGTAAATGTGAATGTGAGTTTGTTTGTTACGTTTTCACGCAACAACTACTTAAGCGATCATCATGAAACTTTGTACACATATTTTTGGAAATACTAGAAGTAACATAGGATACTTTTTATTTAAAAAATATATATTATTTTTTCTATAGTTTTCAGTTGTTGGAATTCAAAATTATTTATTTTTGTTACAGTAAAGTATATTTTAACATTTGTTGTTGTAATTCAATAAAGCATATTTTAAGTTTTTCAAATATCATTGTATGTAGTAATATTTAAAAATTGATAATCCCAGCCAAGCAAGAAAATATAGTTATATTGATTCATTTCTATTGAAATGATCTCTGATACTTATTTAATGAGTCAAATGCGACGTTTTTCCATATATGTATTTATTACGTGAATCGAATGCTGACTTTGAGAGGGAACACTCGTTCGTCTATTGAAATACTCTTGTGTCGCGTTGGCTATTGAGTATTGTAGTGATATCATTGCATATTTCTCGGTACGTAAATGCTAGATTGTTTATTTTGGAATAATTGGAGTAATCCATCTCTGTTGTGTTAGCAAGACGCGGGACCCACAAATAGAAAGCGTTCAGTGGATTTGCTTCGTACGGCCGCGCGTACCAAATGCCAGCGAACTCAGGCCACTTGCTGATTGAAACTTCCTTCTTTGGTGTTTTGACTCGACCTGTTGTCTCTTCTGTATATATTCCCTTGCATACTTTCCTCCTTGTCGTGAATCATCAGAACACCCCGCTAATAATGACTACTGTTTCAAAATTTTATTTCATCTTTTAGACATATTTAGTAAAACAAAGGTTTTCTTTTTGTAAAAATAGTATAAAATTGACGTTCACAATAATATTACTAATTAAAGAAACACATTTCTGGCATAAATAACAGTTCTGCTGTTGATTGCCGGGATTTCTTAAAACCACGGGGTCGAGGTATCGTCCGCACATACTCTTAATATTGCAATGCTTGCATCGGAAGAACTAATTTACTAAAAGTTTCGTTATAAAACGACTGCGTGAAATTGACGCACATATAATAATATATCTATAGGTAAGTAAGTATTCCACACGAAGAACTTCTGTGTTTTAACATTTTTGAAGAAAATAAACAACAATATATACTCAAGTTGTTCAAATGATAAAAGTCAATATAAGAGATGATTTATTTCATGTGAACGATTTTCTCAGTGAAGTTTGAAATCAAGTAAAACTAACAACCAGCATGGAGGCTTCGGGGCATGTCGTTGGTTGTTTATATATTGTGGTCCGTGGCCCAACAGTGTTCAAGGGATGTGAGAAATGTGCAAGATATAAGATGCACGTGATATATGCACGTATGCTGCACCTCATCATCACACTAAGCAAACACACGCAGGCGCAGTAAAATGCAATTGGTGTGCAACGTGAAGTGCTATCAAACTGTGTTGTACATCATTGTTGGTGCAATCGCATGCGTTTTGTAAACTATGTTTGTTACGCTAACACGCGCGACACTTGTTGCGGAACCTGATGGCCTCCTCTGCGGTTTAGAGTAGCAGACGAAACCAGGTATTTATTATGGGTGTTTGGAAACATACTTCCGGGTGGTGCGCAGGTCGTATCCGGTCACTTACCCATAGTACCTGGCGCCACCGATGACGTAACCGGCCGCTGGAATTTGGCGAATGCGTGTCGTGCCTACCCTTAGTGCTGGCCGATGACGTCACGATTCCATTGCAGATATTAGACGTCATAGTCATAACAAGCGCTTAGGTGCCGGGTGGTCGTGTTCCTGGAATCTGCCTACGTGGGCAGGTGGCTGGCTCACTGACACGGCGACGAGATGCCTATTATTGTTCTTTATACAATAACTAATTAGTTTGAAATAGTTGTGGCTTATTATCGCGTTCGCTCTTTATTATTTCAATCCGATATCTCAATCGCCTCACAGCCATCGCCGCGATTGTGACACTCGCAGCTGCAAAGCTTTCGAAAGGTCAAATTAGAATAATAGGGAATGAACACTATTCTAAGCCGCAAAAATATTAATTAAATAGTGTTCGCGAATAGCACATCTATTGTGCATGGAAGACAATGGTCATTGTCGACTAATATTGACGTATCGGTGACAGACCGCAGCCGGCTGACGTGCGGCCCATTGACGCTCGTGAGGGAGCGAGACCGCCGACACTATAAATAACAGAGTCCCTAATGCGCAGGCGCCACGCGTTTTTTCATCGAAGAGTGGTCGTCGCCGTGTTGATAGTTTATGTCAAATTGATAATACGAGAGGGCTCAGGGCGAAGGAGCTCACTATCTCTCTAATGGAGCCGCCGCATCTACTAATTACAATATCGATGACGTTGGCCACCCGATGTCCACTCGTTGGCCACCCGATGGCCACCCGACGGCCACGCACCGGATTTGTTTTATACTTATATGATCAGTTTTAATAGTAAATTCTCGCGCCTTTGATTTGATTTCAGCTTGAACATTTTGCACACTCGCGACCTATACTGATGTCGCATCACACTCTTGGTTCCTTCTGCGGCGCTTTGTTCTACCGGAGGATCAGCGAAGAGTGCTTTTGTTTGCTCGAATATTAAAACACAATAATATGATCTAATAATACGTATAGTTATGAATATGTAGGTGCTTAGACGCTCTCTCAAGTGAGTTTGGTGTTTGGTCCTTTCCGTACGTTATCTGGTAACTAATTACGTTTTAGTAAATTGCATAATTCTGTGTTACGGCACTCACCTCAGTCTGCCTCGTAGATTGTGATCACCGCGCTGACACGATATCCCGGCGCGTGCATCCAGGTGCGCACGGACGTTGCAACTGAAGGTACGGGGCTCGGTGTCGGGGGCGGGCTCTGCGGCCTCACTGCCCCATTGGACGCTCGCCGAGTTGTGGGCGGCCGCCGCACCCCGACGGCACGAACTGGGTCCCTCCGACACTGACTCTGACATATCATTAGTGTGACACTGCACTCGCCGCGCGGAGGGCCGATGCGACGACTCCACTGGGACATGACATTCGGCGAGGAATGTTTTTGCAAAGTGCTTCGAGCGAGGAGTTACTTCACTTATTGAATCTTGTAAAGTGATTCATTGTTCAAAGTATTATTCTCCAATGGTTTTGCATTTATACATATAGTACATATATATAAGTATGTATAAATCAAATCTTACTTCGGTTTTATGAAGGAATGAGGAATCCATAACAAATAAGTTCATAAACACGAATAAACATCAGTTATCTATTAGGATTTACTTTTATTAGGACAAATAGCGCCATCTATAGGAGGTGGAGTGAACTAAACTAGATTAGTTCATCAATTCGCCGATAGATGGAGTGCGCTGGTTATAAATAGTGTTATTAGTAATATGCATCGAGCCGTTATAATTGGCATACACTATGATGAATGATTTGTATTTAATGTACGCACTTGGATATATATGTGAGTGCGGGCGAGTAACAGCTAACGCATCACGTGAGTGTCCGATTGGGCAGCGCGTTTGCGTATGTAGCAGCGACTTCCGTAGCAGAATTCGCAAGTTGCGACGACGCCGTAGACGTTCGTAGCATTCGTAGGAATGAGACACGAGTTGACACAAAAATATCATAATATTTGTATATTTAATAGATTTTGTTTTACGGCCGACAATATTATCATCATATTATACAAATTATATATTATCTAATAAATTCGTATTAACATTGCGACATGTGATTATTTATTTACATAAACTTATAAGTTATTGTATCTACACACACACACACTCACACACACAAACACACACACACACACAACTATAAAGGTAACGTTTATAAATGCATTATTGTAGTACAAAAGGAGTGAGCAATATTACATCGGGTCCAAAGTCCACGTCTCGTTTGTAGAGCACTCCTATCGATAACCTGAAACGTGATTCAGTCGTTTAGTCGTCAGCTCATTAGAAGGCCGAGGGCGAGGCGACCAGGTACTGACCGAGCCCTGCGTTCGGCCTGCCCACCCCCGCGTGGCCGCCGACGCTCTTCGGCTTGCGCTTCCTCGTCTGGATGCCGTCCTTCTTCATGCTGAGAGGCCGGTTCACCTGCAATGGCCGGGGAACCCCTTAATCTCTTCGTATCATCGAACAAACACACGTGGCGAGAGATAATTGATAAAAGATTATTTATCTCATTATGAATATTCGTGATGATAATACGTATCAGTCGGTAGCCCCCGACGTCGGCTTTATCTCACGAGATTAGATGAGACCCTGTGTTTTGATTTTTTACACGGGGCCAATATTTGCCGAGGAGTCTCCCGATAACCGCCGCGATTAGATACTCACGTTGTGCAGCTTGTAGTAGAGGCCGCACGCGTTGCACACCGGCTCCCCGTTGTTGTTGCGGCGCCACAGGGTCGTGTTGGAGGTGCGGCAGTTCGCGCACGAGACCCCCACGCGCCGGTTGCCGTTCTGCGGCTGCGGACACACGGGCATCAGCCGAGCGCTCGTGCCCTCCGACTGCTGGCGACTGTCACTCACCATGGTTTGCGGCGGCTTGCTCTTCTGCCCCTTGAGCGGCGGCCGGTTGACGCCGTTGACTCGGGTGTACAGTCCGCACGCATTGCACAAGTAATGGCCGGTGCCGTCCCGACGCCACAGTGGCGTGTACGCGGCCGCGCAGTTCACGCACTCCTTCATCTCGACACCGATATTGGCGCCGGCTGCAACACGCGCCATGAAGTTCGTCCGATAGCGATCGTGTGCCATCTCGCACATACTCACTTGCTTCGAAGTTCTCCATCGGCAGGTTGTGTCCCGGCGGCCAACTCTGTTGCGGGTAAGCTTCCACGACGTACCCGCTGGTGCCGGCGCCGCCCACGTACTCCACGCTGCTCACCGCACCCAGCATATCCGCGCTCGGAGATCCTGCGCTCAACTGGCCTACGTACTGTTCGCCACCAGACACCTTGTATGGCACCGCGTTCTGACTATATATTGTGATCTGCAAAGTAGACGACACGTCATCGACACTGCGACGCAGAGACAATCTATCAGGGCTGAGAGTCGCGACTGACCTGCTGCGAGTTGGGGCTCGGAGGCACGTCGTACAGCTGCTGTTGTGGCACGATCGACCCGTACACGAGATGGGAGCGAGGCGCGATTGAAGACAATGGTGGGTCTCTGTAGAGCGGGCCCGGCGGGGACTCTTGTCCGGCCCCAGGCGCCCCCGAACCTCCGCCTTGGTACAGCATGAGTAACTCCTTGCTCCCGCTCGCGTAAGCGTAGCTGCTCGGCACATACCCGTAACCGGCCGAACTCACAGGCTGCAGGCTGGCGTAGGTGCCCGGCTTGTAACCGGCCGCGAGCGCCTCCAGCTCGTATTGCGGCGAGAAGCGCTCGGCGTCGGGCTCCGGCGCATCGAAAGCGGGCTGCCGCGGCGCGTACGTGAGATAGCGCGCAGTGTCATCGAGGGCGGGCAGCGGCGCGGGCGGCGGCAGAGCGGCGCTCTCGGGCGGCTCTCGCTTGACATCGTCGCGCGTGTCGGGGTGCGCCGGCACCTCGTCGGTGGTAATGTGTCCGGCGGCGGTGATGGTGCGCACTTGTCGACGTGAGGTGATCACGGAGATGCCTTCACCGTCGACCTTTTCCTCGGCTTTGATTAACCGTAATGCTTCTTCGGGTTCGTGTTGTCGTCGGTGCTCAGGTTGCGGTTGTCCGTGTAGACGATGTTGATCAGAGTGTTGTCGAAGATGATCCGAGTGTTGTTGGTGGTGTTCAGGATGTTGGTGGTGTTCAGGATGTTGGTGGTGTTCAGGAAGTTGGTGGTGTTCAGGAAGTTGGTGGTGTTCAGGATGTTGGTGGTGTTCAGGAAGTTGTTGGTGGTGTTCTGAGAGTTGTTGGTGTTCAGGATGTTGGTGGTGTTCAGGAAGTTGTTGGTGATGTTCAGGGAGTTGTTGGTGGTGTTCAGAGAGTTGTTGGGAGTGTTCTGGGAGTTGTTGGTGATGTTCGGAATGCTGTTGGTGGTGGTGGCGTTCGGGCTGTTGTTGGTGTTCAGGGTTTTGGTGATGCTCTGAATGTTGTTGGTGATGCGTGGGAAGTTGCTGATGATGTTCGACGTGAAGCTCCGCGTGTTGTTGATCGCTCCTGACGTCCGAGTCACTTTTGCCGGCCGCGTCCATCGTATCTGCAATGTGGGTATAGTATTGCGCCGTTAGCACAACGTCGGCGGAAGTCCAGTGTACAAACACACATCGCGGCGCCGGCGCTCGTGCCCACAGACAAACACGTCGCCGGATATTGAAGCACGGCTTAAACAAAGTGTAATGATCGCTAGTTCGTCCGCGAAGTGATATTATTCCGGCGACGGCGTCGGCCCTGCGTTTGCCTAGGTGATGTTTGCTGAGTCGCCGGGAGCGGCTCATGACAAACATCGACCCGAGCGAGCTAATTTGCTCTTTATTGCCAACGACAAAGGAACGCCATTGGCGTCTATTTTAACAAATAAAATTTTGGATCCGTTGAAACATTGTGAATAAAGTTTGGCATCGAGACGAGAGACATATTTCCGTCATACGCGACGGGGGCATTCGCGGGCACTCGCGGGCACTCGGGGGTGCGCAGAGGGGACGCCGCGGCACCCGGACGACGACCGTTGACGACGCAAACCACTTGGTGCGTGTGTCTGATTGCACAATAATGACGCTCTCACCTGAGGATGTGTCTCACTGTTATATAACGCGCACTCCACGGGAATGCGTGATGCCTCTCGTGGTGACACTATTCCGTCACGCTGCAACACCTCTACTGAACATTTTCCTAAAACACGTCACTCACACACGCGCAGATCAGATAGTAGTTTCGGTGTAGATGTGAAGATAAGGCGTGTGCGCATGTGTGAGTGCGGACACCTCATTGGTCGGCACCGATTACCTGAACGTAACTGCTTCACTAATATTGCTACGAATGAAAATATTTTCATGTCTGAACGTCGCCGACCGATCGCGAGAGATGTATACAGTTCCTATCTCAGTATAAACAATGCGATATGATACCTAATAGATAATCGGACGGCACGCACGTCGATGGCGAACGCTCGTCGTGATCCTCCAGTGTGCATCTGCGCATCCTCCTGCTTCCATGGTGACCCGATTGTCGCTCAGGTATGTGCCCACGGGAGCGGGCGGAGGGGCGGGGGGGTGCGGCTTATCACACACTTGACGTTATCTCCATGCATGTGTGAGTTGTTTTTGCGCAAACTTATTGATGGGTGAATCACGGCCGATGCCAGCCAGAGCTGATGGTGGGCGAAGACACACCTGGCATCGACCTGAACACGTCACCATGACTCAAACGCGGTTCAACATTATCTAGTTAAAATGAATGAGTTATCGCAAATTAAATATCTTGATATAAATAAAGGCAGATACTGTATCAGTGTGTCACTCGAGCAGCAGCGGCCAGGACACCCGTCGAGCACCAAGGCTCTTCGGTCGCAAGTCCCAACTCGTAATTGCTAATGTTATATAAATAGATATATATATATAAAAGTATATAGGTACAATGTTTATATTGTAACAAACACCTACGAACACGAATACATGTAGTTGTGCGTGTGTGTCATATCTGTTATCTGTTCATCGCCTTATCAAACAAGGTCCTCCCCGCGGCCCCCCCGACCCGCGCCCGCCTCTCCTCGCTCCACAGCCGAATTATGACCTCAATACGAATGCGCAGTGCCGCTGACAGTGCGGCTCCGTGCTGGGATGCGTGACAAGGATGCGTAGGTATGTACAGTGAAAATGCCTCACTAATTCGTCTGTGATTTATTGTAAATCAATGTGCATGTGCAATGCGCGTGTGACACGCACGTGACGATTGTTACAAAAATAATGTGATTTTTATAATTAAACTTAACAATAAACAATATGTACTATATGTATATATAGAATAGATATAATCGTATTTATAATGAGATTGCGAACACCCTGCAATGTCATGTCTGTATGGAATGTCGCGGAAGTCATGGAGTACTGACACAGACACGTGAGATCGCGTCTCAGGCGTCTCAAACTTAACAATAAACGTAACTCTACGCCGGCCGCTCGGACATCTTTGGACACTTTTTGGCAAGGTTAGGACTTTGAGCAAAACGTCCGAGATTCACATTTGTTCTCGACTTCCTTCGTACGTATCGCGGCATCAGGACGGCGGCGGACTCCCGGCGGGCGGCGGCGTGCGGAACTGCGCAGCCATCTCGTCGTAGGGCGCGTGCGCGGGCGGCGGCGAGCGCGGGTAATAGCTGCGCGTGAATCGCGGCTCCGGCGCGCTGCTCGGCTCCACTGCAACAGACGTCGGCGGTCATCATCATGTCATCGGCCATGATCACCAGCGGCGCGACTGCGATGACCGACACTTACGCAAGCTCTCCAGTTTGATCGCAGTCTGATGTGCGCCGTGTGTCGAGTGCGTCGCGTGTTGCGCATGCGTCACGTGGGTCATTATTCCGCAGTGCGGGGAGGGGTGTGCGGGATGCGGCGAAGGGTGCGACTTCTTCAGGCTGTGCTCGGACTTCATGCTGTTCTTGGGCTTGCGCTTGCGAGTCTGAAAGTTAGTGCGCAAATGTCGTACAATGAGGCGAAAGCGATGCCTGGTTCGATCCGTGTCGACCGACTCACCTGTATCGAATCTTTCTTCATGGCGAGCGGTCTATTGATGTTGTGCAGCTTGAAGTAGAGGCCGCACGCGTTGCAGACGGTCTCGCCGTGGGCGTTCCTCCTCCACAGCGATGTGGTGCTCGTGCGACAGTTGCTGCAGGCCATGCCGGGACGCTTGCTGCCCATCTGCGCACATATACGCCCGTGTCATTACCATCGCCACGGCTATTGCAGTAATCGAATACGAGAAGCGCCCGCGTCGCATGTGGCCCCTCACTCGCGCACATGTTCGCTCGATCGACACGTCGAGATCGCGTTTCGATCGGACATACATAATCGTCCGCCGGTAGGAAGCGTCGACAGGGCGGAGCTTGTCTATAGCCGCCGCGGTGATTGGTCACCGCTCCCTGCCGATATAGCGAGCGGCTAGGGTGACCACGAACGGAGGTGCACATACCCCCTTTTTCTTGTAGTCTTGCGTCGTCAAAGCGGCGAGCGGGGCAGGGTGCGAGGCGAGCGGGGCCGGGTGCGGCGGGAACAGGAGACCCTTGTAGAGCTCCGCGGCCGGCGCCGTCCCCTCGGCCACTGCAACACACACAGTCAGGCGCCGGCCGCGGACGCCCGGGCCGTCACGAGCGGCGCTCGAGCGGCTCGCGGCGGCCCGGGCCGTGCTCGGGTTCGCGGGTCATGGGTAGACAGAGACAAGGGGCGTACGTCGGTGGGTCCGGGCGAGCGACGAGCACGAGCGGGTCGGCGCGCGCGCAACGGCCGGTTCATGCCATTCATCTTGGTGTAGAGACCGCAGGCGTTGCAGAGATAGTGGCCGGTGCCGTCCCTGCGCCAGAGCGGGGTGTGTATCGCCCCGCAGTTGACGCACTCGCGGCCCTCGGTGAACACCTCCGCCTCCACTAGAACACTCTCTGTTACGCGCGGTGACCTCCGGCCGGTCCATTGTTATGAATCCATTTCCGTGTTTACATTACACGTACGTGCTCGGAGAGCGCGCGCCGATGACCGGCCGACACGTCACGCGCGTGTACACTAATGCGACACTGAGTCGCCCGAAGTGGATCATAACAAATGTGATGTGATGGTCGGAGATGAGGACCACACTCGCCGAACGTTTCGCACTTGCGCCGTTACATTTTCAAATAATAATAGGTAGGTCATTTGCACACGTAGATTTATAATATGCAATCGTGTAACTATTAAATAATCTCAATTTTGTGAGTCAATTTTAGTGCAAAGGTGATGTATGTGTATATACCTACTATATATACACCTATGATTTGTTATGATTAAGAATATGACGGGCGCGTGGACAGACCGCTTTTTGTTCCTGCGGGTTGTTTGCCCAAGGATATACAAATTGGACCATTTTTTGTGTCTTGGCAAAATATTGTGTCAGTAAACAATCGCGTGCGACTCGTGCATACTCACTCGCCGAGAGACTCGCTGCGGCCGATATCTGCGGGCGCCGGCCGCTCTCCACCCACACCTCCTGCAACACACCAGAGCGTCAGCATCAGGCTCGGCTTTGCGCATGCTTCCAGCACCGGCGCGGACTCACCTGCGACGTGTAGCTGGGCGTCGCCAAGGAGCCGTACACCGTGGACGGTCTCGCTGTGTTCACCGCGAAGCTGCCGAACCTCTGGCTGAACGCCGGCAGAGTGCCGCCTGACTTGTTGCCGTATTCTTCCGCGTTGATCGCTCCGCCGGCCGCGCTCGAAAACGTTGGGGACCCACCTGCGCATTCGCACGGCTCGTTACATGCATAAGCGCACGCGTGCCTTGCGCTGTCGTTCCACTGACCTGGCGACGTCCACACCGTCTGCTGGTCGGGTACATAAAAGCCGGCGGCCCCTGCCGCGAACAGTCCGCGATACTCGCCGGGGGAAACGCTGGAACATGTAAAGAACGCCGTGAGAGTAGCGCCAGGAACGCGTCGCATATGAAACAGTTTTTTGCTCGTGAGCTCTCGCTATCCTAAACCAATATTCAGATATTTGCTTTATTATGAGAAAACCGACACACTCGTAAATAATGCAAACACCGTTCGAGCCGCACCGCCCCGCACGCAGCCCCTCGTGACGTCATCGTCTGAGCGGCCGGCATAGCGGGGCGAATAACAGGAAGACGATAACATAGCAGCGGCAGTGGAGGTGTCGCCCACATCGTCACGGCTGATCACATCGCACGTGACATGTCTCATGGCGGCAAGTGTGTGCGGGAGGGATGTCGACTCGTGTTCATGTTGGTAAGTCATTGTTCTCTTCCGGGAACAAGGGAACAACGGCAGGGAAGTGAACCCGCGGCCGCGCGACCGCACTCGTCACATTACAAGCAGTAACGTGAAGTAAGTGTGTCAAAGGCACATTAAAAAGCTATCAGTGACCGCGACCGTTAGTCTCGAGATGGCGGGCGCGGGGCGAGGTCGCTGCCTACCCCTCGAGGTGGATGCAGGACGAGCGAGTGTTGCGACATGCACGAGTGTAGTGCCACGGAGCGATAGAGCACACACGCGGCTCGGGGGCACGTACACGCCGTTCTGTTGCCACATTGTTGTAACAAAGCAGCTGGAGTGCGTCATGACTGACCTGGGCATCGGGTGTTGCTCGTAGTCGAGGTGGTACTGCGCGGCGTCGTAGTGGTATTCCCGCGGCGAGTACTCATCCTCGTACAGCGGCAGTTCCCTCGCGGCCGGACGCAGCTCCTGGTAGCTCGCCGCCTCCTCCTCCAGCAGCTCTGCGGAGTTATTGTTAACGTCGGCGCACGTCCACTCGCGCAGCATGGCGACTCGAGACTGGCGCGCACGAGCGATGGGCGGCGACCTACCCCACCGCCGCATGCGCACACGCATACACACACACACACGCACGCAAACACACACACACACACTGCACTAATAGTTCTATAATAATGGTACAAATATTGACTATTTTCATAGGGCTCCTCATTAGCGAGATGTTTATTGTTTAATTTGTTTAAATGTATTCCCAAAGTTATACATTTCCTGTTATCGCTTTTGTTTACTTAAATGTGTAAAACCAAACGCCCGCGACTGCTGTCTTGCTGAAGGCCTCACTGAGAGCATCGCAGCAGGCATGGTGATTTGTTTAACGATTATAATCCACTGAAATGTTGAACGCGCCATGACCTCTGATCCCGAAACACCCTCTGCTTTCCGAGTAAACAAGTGCCAATGAATGTCAAAACATGTTCATTATATAATTTACGAGTGTTTTTGTTGTCGATCCTCAGAATGTTGCACTTTTTATATACAAAAAGTCATAAACTGCTGTCGGCCGTAGTCGGCTGGCGAGTGACACGATGTCATACGTAACGGTATCGCATCCCTCGGGAGAGACTCGCGCGCCGATTCCTTTCGCATTCAATTTATTTTATACGAATGCGTATGTTTGCGCCTATTCCTGCCTCTAGGTATATGTGTGTCCGTGTGCATGTGTGCATGTGTGCATAATAGGAAAATTCACAATAACTAGGTTTACGAGCGCAGCTAGAACGTATCGGCGGCGGGGCGCGGCAGGGCAGGGGCAAGGGGCAGGGTGTGGCTCTTCCACGACCAGCAGTGGCGGACCCTAACAGCAGGCATAGCAACAAACATTGGTAGATGCAGCATCATCTACGACATAGTGCGGGACTGTCAGTGTGTGTGTCACAGATAAGAATATATTTTTACACAGCGAGTGTCGGAGGTCGCCGCGTTATCAGCAGCACCCTCCTCCCCCTGCGTCCCGCGACCCCTCCCGATGTCCCCGGTACGAGCCCGGCATCGGTCACCACCGGCGACAATGGCTACGACTCAGGGACGACACCGACCACGAAGTCGACGATCGGGCCGGCATAACGGGCCGCGGGTCAGCTGCGGGCCGCTCTTATCGCGACTGATAACGCACACACACGACCACGCGCGCGACTTGTTTGTCTTTTTTTATTTATTATTTTTGATGATGTATTATTGTTACTTTGGACAATTATCTATTTTCCTTCGAAAACATGGACAAAGGCACGGGAGCACAATGGACGCGCACTCCCATGGGGTCGCTAATGAGTTTCCGATAATTTCTGGCGATTTGTGTGGGTACAGATGAACACTAACGACGTGACCTTCTTCGAATTGAACTATGCGTTAGCACTAACAACTGCGCCCGAGTAGGTATTGTGGCGTCGTTCGTTGGTCTCTTATCGCGCGCGGAAGTACACACACACACACGTGCACACACATTTTACATAAATATATATATATGCCATAATTAGGTAGGCTGTTGTATGCAACTCGTGAACACATAATGTATCGACATCGCAGCCTCCATGCGACTGAGGTGGCGTTCGTATGAATGAAGTTATCATGGGGAAACCCGCGCGAAGGATAACAATATCTGCGAACACGTCACGCGCAGATAGAGCGCGCCTTATCAGGACCACTATCTGAAGACCAGCATGCCACCGTACTCACCCCTGTGCGGCTGCTCGCAAGTCGCCATCGCACGACACGCCGATACCGCTGAGCGCGCGACACTGAAGGCGCGCGAGACCCGCGACCGCGTCCACGGAAGTGCACGATCAAAGCGCGACCAGAGCCACCCTCGACACTGCGCTCGTCGCCAGAAGCGTCGACGTCGTCAGCGGACTTCTTCAGCACCAGGCTGCACGAGCACCGCACGCTGGCGCCATCTGACGGTCGGCTGCCACACAAACTTCACTGCTACGAACCGAGAAAACAACTCAACCGCATGTTTTGTCGCTTACCTACTAGATGGCGCTGCTTACATTCATGTTTCACTTGTTTTTTTAATAATTTGTCAAAGTAATCAATACTAAATGTAACGGCACCGAAAGAGTTTTTTTTTATAGCAGAGAGATAATATAGTTTCTCCGTTAAAACCCCCACATTCATTAGAATTAACGTTTTTATTTGTTTATCAGTTCGGTGACGAGTAAGTATTCCGCTCTCCTTTCAATGCACAGTGTGTCTCAGGTTAGTGAGCGTCAGTGCTCAGTAGTCAGTCAGCTGTGCGGGTGCGCGTGTTCTTGCTACGGGCGAGATGGCTGCCGACGGAGTGATCGTGCGCGATGGTAGAAGAGAGGATTTGTCAGAAGTGCTTCGTATGATACATGTATTACTCAAATTACTAACTTACTTTGTATTAATTGTTTCTTACTGATGCATGGTATTCTATGTCGGCAGGAACTGGCGGAGTATGAAGGTTGTCCGAATGGGCCGCGGCTCACTGTCGCCGGTGAGTGTTCAATCTATGTATATCAATAAAGGGAATATTGGCATTCGAATTGGCATTAGATTAATCGGCAGAGTTGGAGAAGGACGGCTTCGACGAGAGTCCACCCTGGTACTTCCTTCTGGTGGCGGAGAGCAGAGACGGAGTTCTGGTGGGGTACGCGCTCTGCAACCGCGCGTACTCCTCGTGGACGAGCCGTGCGCTCTACATGGAGGACCTGTACGTGAGGCCGCAGTATCGCACCAGAGGCGTCGGTAGACTCCTAATAACACATCTCTGCAAGGTGAGCAGGGCGGTCGGTCGGAGGCTGGAGCTGCTTATTCATGAGCAAGTGTTAGTGGGATGATTGTTCGTTGCAGCGCGGCGTGGACGTGGGCGCCTCGCGTGTCGATTGGCACGTGCTGGAGAACAACTCTCCGGCTCTGCGTTTCTATTCCAGTCTGGGAGCGCGCGACATGCGGCAGACGGAGGGCAGGGCTGCGATGCGCCTCGACAGGGAATATATACAACAGATAGCAGACAATAATAAATAACAACACTAACATAAATATATTTCTTTATTTAATGTTATAGTATTGTGTTTTATAAATTGTTTTTGTTTTTCGGATAATTTGGCGCCCCTTTGGGGCATGATACCCCTCGCGTCCCCGCTCTCCCTTCCACCTCTCCTCTTGCCCTCGCTACGCCACTGGTCTAGTGTTATGTGCTTATTGGAACGTCAGTTCAGTTTTGGAAGACATTGAGGTCGTGACGTCCTCGTGTATGCTCTAGCCCTACCAGCATCCAACGACCGCAGTGAATACGCGGTTACCGCAAGTCATCATAATCAATTTGGTTTGCTGTGTTGAGCCAAATTGCGATTTCGTGGAATACGTCATGTAGTTTCTTTTCGGAATAACAAACCATCTTTTTTCATACAAAATTTTGATTTATTTTTGCCATTCATATCCAGGACGACATAGATGACTAGTGTGGCAGACAGGACGGGTATAGTATTACTTAAATAACCTATAAAACCTCAATAATCAATATTTTATATTTATTAAAATATCAGGCGTTTTACAATGTGCCGGTGGTTTGGCGAACATTGGAGCCGGAAATGGGGTGTTCTGTCGCATTAAGTGTAAAAGTGCAAGAAAGAATTTACCGACGGCTTTTGTTTAACATATTTTATTATTTGCCAGCAGTTTCAATTTGTTCATTCACACGATACTTCTAGATCTTAGATCTTGTAAATTCAAAACAATTGCAGTTTAGTATTATAATAGTAGTAATATTTCCCAGTGAAGTTCAATAATATCGCTTAATATCACATTTTCGGCTTCAAGCGTTCAACTGAATAGCACAAGGGAGTAAGGAAATTGTTTGCAGGAAAGGAATGTTTCATTTGTTTTTTATAATCAATTATTTTGGATCCATAAATCCAACAAATAGGTAAAGTTTGTTTATTATGTATGTACATGTTAGTCGTCAAGTGATAGGCGGTAAGTAACTATTATACGTATATCTATCATAAGGAGTCACAACAATATTATTGTCATCAGGGTAGAAGGATGTGCATCAATATCTGTCCGCGTCCGCGTCGTCGAAAGAGAACTGTCTTTGCGGCCCTTCGCGGTACACTCGCCCGGGTTCTGGGACAGAGGCTGGAGGAAACCACGGCGACGGCGGACCTCCGACTTCCGACTCAGATTCTGACGTATCTTCTGCAACGAACGTGCACGTGCGCACAATTAACCAATTGATACAAGCAAAGAGAGGCCACTCACCTCCGTAATCCAACTCTGGGGACTCGTCCTCTTCCTCCTCTTCCTCGTCTTCGTCCTCAACGGCGACATCTTCGTCTTCGTACAGCGGTTCCTCCTCCTTTCCCGGTTCGCCCGGTCTGGAATGTCAATACAAATGCTACGAGTGTTCTCACACATTTGCGATTTGGGAGAGACACCCACCTCTTCTTCCCCAGCAACCAGTACGTGTGCATGCGCCCTTTGCCTTTCACGTAAGTTTTGCCGCGATAAAGAATGCGAAACCCGCCGTCATCCATCAAACGACGTGCTGCTTTCGCGGACAGTTGGAGCCGACGAGGGCGCCCCGTTGCTTCCATGCGTGCCGCCGTGTTCACCGTATCCCCAAATAAACAGTATCGCGGCAGAGTGAGACCTACCACGGCGGCGCACACGGGCCCGCAGTGCATTCCGGCGCGGACTGCTAGCCGAGCGCGCGCCGCCTGTCGCAGAAGAGCCATGCCGGCCCGCGCGAGACTCGCCGCGTGACTCTCGTCGGGCTCGGGCAGACCAGCGGCTAACATATAGGCGTCTCCCACCGTCTCCACCTTGTACACTTTTCTGTGGCGCACAGCGGCGTCGAACCGCGAGTATAGCTTGTCCAGCAGCGCGGCGACTTGCACCGGCCGCATCCGCGCCGCGAGTCGTGTGAAGCCGACCACGTCGAGAAAGAGCACGCTGGCGTCGGCCACTTGTTGTGCCGGCACTGGTCGGCCCTGCACGAGGCTCTGAGCCACCGACCGCGGCAACATGCGATGTAGCAGGAGTTCGGTGCGTCTCTTCTCGGCCACTAGCTGCTGCGTGCGCTCGCGGACCAGTTCCTCCAGGTTGTTGCTGTACTTCTCCATCATTTCGAACATAGAATCTACCATATTGGCTTTCCTGCGAATGCCCGCCGGTATACTTCGATCGGTTCGACAATCGTGATGATGGCGCGTCGCTCGGACTTACCTTGTTTGCAGCTGCATTAACACTTCCAGTAGCTCCCCGCAGTCCGGTCTATCAGAAGGTCGTTCGCTCCAGCAGCGTCGCATTGCGCGTACTGCCTCCGGTGGCGCCGCGGAGAGTGGCACCCGCGGACGTATCAGCGGCGGCGGCTTCTTCAGACGACGTACAAGTTCTGCACAAATTGTATATGCAATCAGCCCCAGAAACGCGCTCGATGCAAGCGAAGCAGCGTGTGCGCACCTTCGGGCGACAGTGGCAGCATACAGTAAGGCTCTCCACGCAACAGTACTTCTTGCATAATGATAGCGATCGCGAACATATCTCCGCCCTGGGTGCCCCCCGATGCGCCTCGGGCCTCCATCTCGCGCAACAACTCTGGTGCCGTCCACAGCAACTCTTCAAAAATTCAATTGAGCCATTTTGCGACGAACAAATATGAAAGAAAATTCGTAAACGACCTTAAATAATCAAGAGGATGACAGCCTCTGTGCGGCAGATTCTGCAGCCGGAGTCTATATGTATTTATTATCAAAGTAAAATAATAATATGCTTTTCGATGACCCCACACTAGGCAATGCCTGTCACGTGGGACTATTCACTTAACTATAACTATATTACAATTTTATTATTATTATCTTTTATTAAGAAACTTTTCCAATCGAACAATTTGCTTAATTTGTTTTTTGGGATTAACATTAACACTGTATTGGGGTCTCATAAACGATTCCGTGTTAAGAGTTCCTGGTTGAGAGAAGTTCAGTGGGCTTATCACGAATTTAGTCTGGCTTTCGAATCAAGTTGTCACAAGTAAAACGGATCCGTTAGCAATCGGGATCATGAATTTTTACTAACGACTAACGAGCACCAGTAATCTATCAAATGAACGAAAGATCGAGACGTTCGAAATTTAACAATAAGTATCTAAAATATTGTAGTTCCAAATCCGCACGCGGTGGCGCTGCTCATATTTCCATACAAATCGCTTGAAGCGAACTCGGTTCGAAGCCAGACTAAAATTCGTGATAAGCCCACAGTAATTATTGTTTTCGCTTCTTTGTTTGGCGTGTTTATTATGTCTGCTACTTTTGGCAATTTGTTGTATAAAAAGGGACCAAGAAAGCTGCTGAATCGCGAGCAAATGCTGATCTAATATTTAGGCTATCTACGAAGGGAACGCGTTTAGTCCGTCGCTTAGATACGATTGCAGTGCGTTGAGTCATAATAGTGGTGGCAAGAACAAACAACGCACGCACACCGAGAACTCGAGCTGGGTATCTAAAGGGTTTCCTCAGCATTACACGAATGAGTGCATATTTATTTATTAACTTCAAACACTAACCACGAGGGTCCCTGTCGTCCTCCTGTGCGAAGTCGCTTCCGTGACGCGCGTGCTCAGCGAGAAATGGCGCCAATCCCACATCCGCCACCTGCAGGAGCCATCGCGCGTCTACCATGCAGACCCGTGACGTCAGCCGACCGTGGTATCGCAGCGAGGAGCCATGCACGTAACGTAGTCCCTGCACACGAACATGCAACCACACAACGTCGCCGCATTGCCACACGCCCGCGGGCTCTTTGCGCACACCTTTACAAGGTCGGTCAGTAGTGACAGGCGAGAGCTCCAGTCCAGTTCCACTCCGTCGTTCCTCAGCACTTGCTGCAGGGAACCGCGCGACCCACGCTCCCACAATAGAGTGCCGCGCGCGCACACCACTCCTGAGGGATTCTCATTATTTAATATACTATTCAAAAAAAATCGGTTGTCTGTAAAGTCGGTTTACTGACGATAGTTGAACGTGACAACGTCTTAAGAAAATACTGATGGAATGGTAGCATTTTTCAAAAGAAAATTTTAATTTCATTTGTTTAATAGATTTGTATGTATATTGCTTAATATACAAGAAAACACTGACCAATGTCACGAGCCGCCTCTGAAGAGCTCACTCAAGTAGGAGAGAGACGGATGTCGAACGCGAAGGCCGATTGTGCCTCTTTGTCGCTCGTTCCGCGCTCTCGCTTGCACTTCAAGCCTTACATGGAACGCCTCAGAGCGAGGTAACGCCGCATGAGTCATGTTTTTTCGTGCGTGCAGCCGGCTCAATCGAATTATAAGACGTTGTCACGTCAAAACAGAAACTAAAGTTACGTAAATTAAAAACAATAGCTTTACGACGTCGTTAAATAATAACGAAGGAACGAGCCTAAAAACGGTGCCACGTTGTCATGCTTCAGTGTGCGCATCTCCCTGAGGATCGTGGTCGTTCTCCTTCGCAGCGTGATCTCCCCGTTGGACACTGTGAATGCGCGGACCGTCGCTCCCTGGGCACACAAATAGTTGCACGAACAGCTGTCGTTAAAGGGTGCATCGTTAAAAATGGATTTTCACTTTGAATTTAATTTCACTGTCTTGCGGTATCGTTGCCGGGGCTCCGAATTCATGCAGTCTCCGCAACCAGCAGGAGAGCACACCACCGACGCCGGCCCCCGCGCCCGCCGCCCCGCTCGCCCCGCTCCAGCTCACCTCCTCTTCGGGTACTTCGACAGACACGCCACAACGTAGTACCTGCCGACTTCACTTGCACGATCATTCATCCTGTCTTTCTCAGTTCGAGTCTGCGGCATGAAGCGTCTACTCACCAAATATAGTGCGCCAGTAATGACACCACCAAGATGATCGTGATGCACGCTGCTACGAGCTGGAGTCGTCCCGTCCACCATTTCATTTTGCGACGCATTTCGCCAGGGTCCACTCTCAACCAATGAGGTGGCGATAGTTTCCAGACGCAAAGACATGTCTCCGAGCATGGTGTGAACAACAAGGTGCCTCGCGGTACGCCGACCACCGTGCTTTCTTCGGCGACCACTTCGCTTATTTCTGTGAGGTTGGACGATCTGCTCTCAGTAGTGTCATCGGGTGACAGCTCCTCTTCGACTAACAGCAACACATCCCGCGACGACCACTTCATTTGACGCAGAGTTCGCATCGCTTCGTCTAGCGTGTCTCCACAGACCACGAGCGCTGTGGCATATGGAACGTGCGTAGATATGTCGTTCGTGGCACGCTCGAAAGGAGACCTACTCACTTTACCAACCTCCGACGTCGACAATCTGTCCTGGCAGCGCGAACAACCACCAGTAGCGCAGCCACCGCACCGGCCGACGCCACGCTGCGCCGCAACCGATCGCGGAACGCCCGGACACGCCCGCCGCCAATATGGCACTCTCCCAATCGCGGTCTTTGGCCAGCTGATGCAGCGCCTCGGAGACGCACTCTGTGTTCGACCATACGACGTCTTGTTATCGAATGGGGCAACATGGCAATGCCTTTGCACGCCCAGGGCCTCCTACCTCCGTACTGCGTGCGATTGTCGTGCTTGGTCTTCAGCGGCGGCATCGCCATCAGTCCGGGCAGGAACAGCCACAGCAGGCGCCGCATGCCGACTATGCCTGTCTGTCTATTGCAGATGTAGCCATGACATGCTCACGAACGTATATCTATAAATAATTATATTATGAAATGCATACACAATGAGAAGTATTGCATTGATTTTGCTCAAATTGTTGATAACTTGTGAGCTGCATCTCGAAGAATTATGCCAACACGGCAGGTGTTGTTTGTGTGCGTGCGTGTGTGCATGTGTGCATGTGTGTGTGTGTGTTTACACTACCGGATGTGACGCGGATGTAACGGAAATGCGACAGGTTCTGACGTTTCGCGCGCGAATTTCAAAATTTGTTTTTGCGATATCTCGACAACCGATGACGTCAGCGCGACCGCGTAAAGGGTTATTCTGATCGAAATTTGGAGGCCTATTCGATTTTTTTTTTTATGATTTTGGATGGCGAGAGGGGGTGTGGAGGGGAGGGGGGGGGGGGGGAATCGGCGGCGGCTCGCGCCGACCTTCGGTCGACGCTCGATTTATGGCTATATGTCTTACGTAGATCGCGATTTTTGGTGGATGAAGGAGGTGGGGGGGGGGGGGGGGGGAATTGGTTGGTTGCGGTCGACGCTCGCCTTTATGACTATATCCCTTAAGTGGATCGCGATTTTTGATACAAGGGTGAGGGGGGGGGGGGGGGGGGGTCCGCCGCTCGCCTTATTGGCTGTATCTCCGAAAGTAAACGTCCGATATAGTTCGTGTAAACGACAATCTTGGTCAGAATCATAAGCTCTTTCAAGATCTGAAAAAAATTTTCAGGATTTTTTTCAGGAACCGAAATTTTTTTTTCCGTATTCTATTTTAAAAAACTAATCTATGTAAAAGTCAAGAGGCTCCGAAGGCACCCCACTAAAAAAAAATGAAAATAAAATTAAAATATGGAACTTGAGCAATAAATTATGTAATTATGTTAAATAAAATATCTTTTAAAATTAATCAAAATACTTTCATTTTTAAACGAATAAACTTTGTAATTATCCTACCCTTGGTATATATATTCATCTCATTCTTTTCTCGATTTACTGAAGTTTCACTTCTATCGTGTATGAATCGCACACACACCTTTTTTTTTTTTTAAATATATTTTTCGTGTTAATCCTTAAATTAATATTAAGATTGTGGTCGCTCTGTGGCATGAGCCAAGTGAGGTACGGTGAAACACAAGGTACAAAGTAACATTAAAAATAACTTTTTCTGTTTAACTACTGAGTATTTTTAACATGTTTCAAAAAAGTCATCAAAGATCACAATACAAAAACTATATATATTTTTTAAATCTATGAAGCAAGATTATCAGCAAAATAGAAAATGATAAAATGATCGTTATTATTTTAAATAAAAGTTTTTGTTTTTATGTTCCAGTGTTCCCCACTCGACCCTTGACAGATAATAATATCCGCGGCATTGCGCGGCCAAAGCTGTAAACCACGCCGCGTGCCTCATTCGCACACACCTGTGTTGTTTGGAATACGAGGACTCCTTTGAGAAGTGCCGCTTCTCCGCACGTAAGATGTGAAAACCCCATTTAATATGACAGGCATTTTAATTTATTAGTTTTCAGCCTTCTATGCGGTTGGTGACTTTTCTTTTAACTGAACTACATTATACTACTACATTATAGTAATATTTTTATTATTCTGGCATCAGTTTCAATTTGTTATTTGCCGTGTTAATTTGTTATTTGCTTTTGTTCTAATTCCAATTTTTTCAACTCATGGTTAGGGCATGCTAGAATAAGGTGCAGAATGTTCTCCTCCTCTGCAGTGTCATATGCATATATCTTGCGAAACCCCCGTAACCAGTGTACATCTGCGCGATCACGCTCTCCCAGACGATGTTATGCACAATACACAATAGCAGCCCCCACCTTCCCCGCCATCTAAATCCAATCTGTGAAGATGTGGGGCTCCCACACTCCACGGAGTTGAAGAGCCAGGCCAGGCCAGGCCAGGCCAGGCCAGGCCAGGCCAGGCCAGGCCAGGCCAGGCCAGGCCAGGCCAGGCCAGGCCAGGCCAGGCCAGGCCAGGCCAGGCCAGGCCAGGCCAGGCCAGGCCAGGCCAGGCCAGGCCAGGCCAGGCCAGGCCAGGCCAGGCCAGGCCAGGCCAGGCCAGGCCAGGCCAGGCCAGGCCAGGCCAGGCCAGGCCAGGCCAGGCCA